>CAXHLB010000142.1:0-28868 GCA_964017235.1 Sabellastarte sp. h YS-2021
TTGCAATTGAACCTTTTCTACCCCTCACGGGGTTCTTCTCTACCCCCTCACAGGGTTCTTCTCTACCCCTCACGGGGTATTCTACCCCTGGCGGGACAACGTAGTTTGTAGTTTAAAGAAACTTTTCGCTACGTAACTGGCTCCAAATCGGTAAAATTATAGCTTAAGCTAACCTAACTTTATCTATGTGACCTAACTTTCCCTTCTTAGTTTGGCTAATTTTGTAGTAATTACTAGAGCAGTTGAAAGAAAGCTTACTTTAGAAAGTCGCTGAATTGTCAGTTTGTGATTTTTTTTGTCGCAATTTTGAAAACAGGACGCCATATTGCGTTCGCGGAATCATCATTCGTGGAATCGTCGTGTCACGCCTCGTTTAATTGGAAAAATTGAGGTTTTTTGTATAGGAAACTCGACACAACTACTAACAGGGCTTCTAGTACGTAGTATGGATTACAGTAGGTCTCTGTCGACGCAAATCCTGCACCCATTCATGTGTTGATGCTGAAAAGGCTTTGAGAGTGAATTCAAAAACTTTACTTTACGCTGCTGGGTCGTATACGTTGTATACGTAGTTGATTGAACGTCGCGTGGAAACAATACATAAATCCGGGAAAAGTGGCTTGTGGAAGAGCGGCTGTGTAAGGGGTTCTCGACGGAATTTTTCGATGGAAATTGGACATCTTATGCTGAAAGAATGGATTTATCTACCACAAAAATATTTAATCGCTTGGTTGATTGTGAGGCTCTTAAAGATGGCGACAACACAGGTCATTTTTCAAAGGCCATAATTTCGGACTAGGCCAATTTTTTTTTCAACTGAAATACGCTTATAAAACAACCCTTTACGTATTATCACACCAAATTTCAGCCAATTCTGTTGGCTCAATCCTGAGATACAGGCAGCGGAAACTTGACATCACTATATTTTCTCTTTGTTTTTTTGCTGGAAAGACAAACATTTGTGAAGCACTTTGGAGTACTCTCACTAAAACGCCGATTTTGGACAATGTACAGTGTGCCAATTGAAAGTTGTTTTATCATAATTTTTTAACAAGGGCAAATTTGGCTTGATGAGCACAAAAACACATTCTGTGCTGGATTTGTTTCATATTAGTAACAGGTTTTTACGTGCTGATTACTGATTGGTTGTTGGATTGATGCGCATTGCACATTACTACAATTGGATTTTTGTCAATTGAAGCAATATCATCAATTTTGTGGCATATTAAGCTATATCGTCTCTATCAGCAAATCTTTTTGTACAACGAAACACTTGGCCTCAAAATGCTGAGAAAAATGCTATGCAGCACCCCGTACCTTCGTTTTTTAAGGTGAGTCATGCTATGGTGAACCGTTGGCTACATACAGTCTGCTTTATTTATTTTTTTTTGAGTAAATGCAATTTGTTTCCAAATTTTGTAGTCATTTTCCATGTTTTTTTCTGTCGGGAAGCTACACATTTCGTTACTACTACTTATAGTAATACTTTGGAACAAACACAACTTTTTATACTTCCTCGCTTGCAAAAAAAAAAAAAAAGCCAGTTTGACTTTGACGACGAATTAAAAATCGTAGACGTCAGATACAATAATAAAATTAAAATCACAATTAAGGTACAACTGGTATTTATCAATATAAAAATAAATAAAGTAGAAGATGCCAATAAGTCAGTTTAATAGGTATATATATATTAACAGGTAAAATTATAAATGACGATTCCTCAATTGACGAAATGGCGGCCGGATTTTGACATACTAATGATTCAGCGACTTTTCTTTTTGAAAAAAAAGTCCAAAAATTTTTTCCTACCCCTCCGGGTTTCACTTAAAGCTTTTTACCCCTGGCGGGACTTAACTTTTGGTTTAAAGACACTTTTCCTGACCCCTAAACTGGCTCCAAATCGTTAAAAATAGCTTAAACTGACCGAACTTTGTCTACTACATAACCTAACTTTGCCTTTTTAGTTGGGCTAATTTTGTAGTAATTAGAGCAGTTGAAAAGCTTACTTAAGAAATTTGCTGAATTGTCAGTTTGTGATTTTTTTTTGTCGCCGAATCCGCAGCAACTTTGAAAACATGGCTCAATCTTGCGTTTGCGCATTCGTCATTCGCGGAATCGTCGTGTCACGGTTTCATATACATCAAAAGTTTGATAAGGCAAAATGTTTCTCACTGCAGCACACAGCCATGTAGGAATATTCTGGAAAGAAGGCTGTGGTTTAGTATAGTAGTAGTTTACTAGCAAAGTTTAAAGTCTACAATACTTGCACAACCTTTCGTACGAATTGTACTTTAATGCCGAGATCTCACGTACAATTGTATGGTCAATCGACATAATAAGTGGCCTTAGTTTTTCGATAAGCCTACGAACATCAGCCGATATATTTTGTCGAGAAACAAAGAGTTTTGACTGTAGCATGTTTGTACGTGCTAAATACTGATTCGTTGTTGGATTGATCCGCATTAAAAAAAACAAGTTACATCTTCTGCTGGATTTTTAAGTGTGTTTGTACGCGCTGATTACTGATTGGTTGTTGGATTGATGCACACTTTAATACAAGGTACATTTTGTGCTACAAATTTGTTTCAATAGGGATGTGTAAGCTCTTCTGTGGGTCGTAGTGGGTCGTACCTTATGTAGTGAAAATTTGGATTTCTTCGAATTTTTAGGCCTATGTCCATTTCAATTTTTTTTCAATTAAGTAAAAAAAAATAAGAGCAACAGGGTCTTTAATCCTAAGCCCAAATTGAAAATGTAGGTCCCCTGATTAATTAAATACCGCCCAGTTAATTATGTAATTTTAACAGCTTTACTTCAATGGAACAAGATACCTCATTGTTTTTCATCATAATGTGGTAGCACATTGTTGATATCCCTATCCAATAGTGATTGGACCATTTAAAGTTGCCACTGAGTCAAAAGGCCAAAAAGGTCAAATAAAGGCCTCAAAAAGGCCAAAATTTGTAGTGCCATTCAGAGGAGTGGTATTGTAAAATGGCAATAATATTTTGTCTTTTAAATGACCTAATTAGCAAACGTTACATACTTTATGACAATTTTTTTTTTTCGACGGTAACAATAATAAAAATTTCAAAAACCGTACTTAATAGCACTAAGTAAAATAGGGGAGATACGACCCACTTAAATCTGAGACTAATCATAGATGTCGCAACTATCGAAAAATTCCCCCTGGTTTCATACACCTATGGAAGCAATATCATCAATTTTGTGGCATATTCAGCTATAACGTCTCTATCAGCAAATCTTTTTGTAAAACGAAACACCTGCCGTGGCCTCAAAATGCTGAGAAAAATGCTATGCTCGTCTTCATGGATATATAGTAGATCACTTGCTGTTTGGCTTAAGTTCCGTGCAGACACAGGAGACATTAAGACTAACCTAACTTTCTCAGTCTTTGGTCAGTTGATAGAAAATAAAAGCAAAAATGAAGCAAGTGGTGTTTTTGACTGCAATTGCCATCTTTGGCATAAGCGTTAGTAAGTTTTTTTCAATAGTCTTGGTGTTTGGCCACTAAAAGGTTCCTAATAATTTCTTCGCAGGTTATGCCATACGTTGCTATCAGTGCGATTCAAACAACCAAGATTTTTGTAAAGATACTATATTGGATGTCGACCAAAAAAAAATGACAACTGCTTTAATAGACTGCCCAAAAGAATCCATCTATTGCAAAAAAACTGGCAAGGAATCCTAACCATTTATTTGGGTCACTTTTTAATCAATTTTTTTTCTAAAAGCTGTAGTACTACATTAAGATTACTTTTTTGTAACATGTAACAAATCATTATTTCTTGATACTTTGAATCTTTTACTACTACTTCCTCGTTTGCAATATAAAAAAAAGCCGGTTTGACTTTGACGACGAATTAAAAGTTGGAGACGTCAGATACAAACATTTGACCCAAATAACAATTAAAGTACAACTCTTTTGACGTTTGGCATATGAAATACATATAACTCTACTCAAAAACGAATCGTTTATGAGTTATCAGCGATTCAAAAAAGGTGGTCGAGTAGCAAAAAGTCCGTTTCTAGAAAAAAGTGTGCAAAAATAGCTTAATAAAAAAATTAATAAAAACCAGACTTTTTTCAAAAAGTGCCTTTTTTGAATCGCTGATAACTCATAAACGCTTCATTTTTGAGCATAGTTACATTTCACATGGTAAACGTCAAAAGAGTTGTACTTTAATTGTTATTTTGGTCATATTATCCTATCTGACGTCTCGGATTTTTAATTCGTCGTCAAAGTCGACCGGCTTTTTTTTTTTGCAAACGAGGAAGTACCTTCGACGGCCAACCTTGAGTAAATTGTTGCTTACAATGTAGTACTATATGGTATAGTGGGATAGAATCCTTGAATTGAGATCTGTTTTGTTTTCAGTAACGACAAACCCGGATGTCACCACCAGAAGTTGCAGCTCTGATGCCTCTGGAGAAAACATCTGCCAAGAGGATGGATGCAACGGATCAGCATCAATTAGCGCATCATTGATTGGAGTTGCAAGTGTTTTGCTTGTGCATGTTTTTGTTTTGGGCCTTTTCAATTGAGCCAAAAATTCAGGACAAAATTGTAGTAATTTGCTGCAAACCCTCCTTTCAAATTGTACCGACTTTTAAAGCCCCCTCAAATCAATGTTTTAAGCCCCCCTCTTTAACACTAAAGTGCTTGCTTACTATAACTCTGATTGACGGCCTTTGTTTTGGCCTTTGTTTTCAATGCTGAACTCAGTAAAAAGATGTAAGTTTATAGAATTACTAACCTCCCCTACTAAAAACAACCAAGATACTGCAGGAGAAACTTTCTATGTTTCATTTTTTCGTTGAAATAAATTGAGGGTCGTGTTATATGCATTAAATAACTTCAAACCGGAAATCTCGAAACTCGCGGCTGTTTTAAAAAAAAAAAGAATAAAGTGAGGTACATTCTGCAGACCAAGAAGGCTAATCTGGTTAATAATTTTTTTCTTTTTTTTTTAGAAAAAAAGGCCTAATTTTTTTTCCTACTCTCACGGGCTTCACTAAAAGACCTTTCCTACCCCTCAGGGTATTTGCAATTGAACCTTTTCTACCCTTCACGGGTTCTTCTCTACCCCCTCACAGGGTTCTTCTCTACCCCTCACGGGGTATTCTACCCCTGGCGGGACAACGGAGTTTGTAGTTTAAAGAAACTTTTCGCTACGTAACTGGCTCCAAATCGGTAAAATTATAGCTTAAGCTAACCTAACTTTATCTATGTGACCTAACTTTCCCTTCTTAGTTTGGCTAATTTTGTAGTAATTACTAGAGCAGTTGAAAGAAAGCTTACTTTAAAAAGTCGCTGAATTGTCAGTTTGTGATTTTTTTTTGTCGCCGAATCCGCAGCAATTTTGAAAACAGGACGCCATATTGCGTTCGCGGAATCATCATTCGTGGAATCGTCGTGTCACGCCTCGTTTAATTGGAAAAATTGAGGTTTTTTGTATAGGAAACTCGACACAACTACTAACAGGGCTTCTAGTACGTAGTATGGATTACAGTAGGTCTCTGTCGACGCAAATCCTGCACCCATTCATGTGTTGATGCTGAAAAGGCTTTGAGAGTGAATTCAAAAACTTTACTTTACGCCGCTGGGTCGTATACGTTGTATACGTAGTTGATTGAACGTCGCGCGGAAACAATACATAAATCCGGGAAAAGTGGCTTGTGGAAGAGCGGCTGTGTAAGGGGTTCTCGACGGAATTTTTCGATGGAAATTGGACATCTTATGCTGAAAGAATGGATTTATCTACCACAAAAATATTTAATCGCTTGGTTGATTGTGAGGCTCTTAAAGATGGCGACAACACAGGTCATTTTTCAAAGGCCATAATTTCAGACTAGGCCAATTTTTTTTTCAACTGAATACGCTTATAAAACAACCCTTTACGTATTATCACACCAAATTTCAGCCAATTCTGTTGGCTCAATCCTGAGATACAGGCAGCGGAAACTTGACATCACTATATTTTCTCTTTGTTTTTTTGCTGGAAAGACAAACATTTGTGAAGCACTTTGGAGTACTCTCACTAAAACGCCGATTTTGGACAATGTACAGTGTGCCAATTGAAAGTTGTTTTATCATAATTTTTTAACAAGGGCAAATTTGGCTTGATGAGCACAAAAACACATTCTGTGCTGGATTTGTTTCATATTAGTAACAGGTTTTTACGTGCTGATTACTGATTGGTTGTTGGATTGATGCGCATTGCACATTACTACAATTGGATTTTTGTCAATTGAAGCAATATCATCAATTTTGTGGCATATTAAGCTATATCGTCTCTATCAGCAAATCTTTTTGTACAACGAAACACTTGGCCTCAAAATGCTGAGAAAAATGCTATGCAGCACCCCGTACCTTCGTTTTTTAAGGTGAGTCATGCTATGGTGAACCGTTGGCTACATACAGTCTGCTTTATTTATTTTTTTTTGAGTAAATGCAATTTGTTTCCAAATTTTGTAGTCATTTTCCATGTTTTTTTCTGTCGGGAAGCTACACATTTCGTTACTACTACTTATAGTAATACTTTGGAACAAACACAACTTTTTATACTTCCTCGCTTGCAAAAAAAAAAAAAAAGCCAGTTTGACTTTGACGACGAATTAAAAATCGTAGACGTCAGATACAATAATAAAATTAAAATCACAATTAAGGTACAACTGGTATTTATCAATATAAAAATAAATAAAGTAGAAGATGCCAATAAGTCAGTTTAATAGGTATATATATATTAACAGGTAAAATTATAAATGACGATTCCTCAATTGACGAAATGGCGGCCGGATTTTGACATACTAATGATTCAGCGACTTTTCTTTTTGAAAAAAAAGTCCAAAAATTTTTTCCTACCCCTCCGGGTTTCACTTAAAGCTTTTTACCCCTGGCGGGACTTAACTTTTGGTTTAAAGACACTTTTCCTGACCCCTAAACTGGCTCCAAATCGTTAAAAATAGCTTAAACTGACCGAACTTTGTCTACTACATAACCTAACTTTGCCTTTTTAGTTGGGCTAATTTTGTAGTAATTAGAGCAGTTGAAAAGCTTACTTAAGAAATTTGCTGAATTGTCAGTTTGTGATTTTTTTTTGTCGCCGAATCCGCAGCAACTTTGAAAACATGGCTCAATCTTGCGTTCGCGCATTCGTCATTCGCGGAATCGTCGTGTCACGGTTTCATATACATCAAAAGTTTGATAAGGCAAAATGTTTCTCACTGCAGCACACAGCCATGTAGGAATATTCTGGAAAGAAGGCTGTGGTTTAGTATAGTAGTACTTCCTCCCCGGCAGATAAAAAGTACGGTTCGACTTTGCCAACGAATTAAAAATCGGAGACGTCAGATACAAACATTTGACTAAAATTACAATTAAAGTACAACTCTTTTGACGTTTACCATATGAAATGTAACTCTACTCAAAAACGAACCGTTTATGAGGTATCAGCGATTCAAAAAAGGCGGTCGAGTAGCAAAAATCCAGTTTTTAGAAAATAGTGTGCAAAAATAGCTTAATAAGAAAATAAAAACGGATTTTCCGGGAAAAAGTACCTTTTTTGAATTGCCGATTACTCAGAAATGGTTCATTTTTGAGGAAAGTTACATTTCAAATGGTAAACGTCAAAAGAGTTGTACTTTAATTGTTATTTAAGTCATTTTATCGTATCTGACGTTTCCGGGTTTTTAATTCGTCGTCAAAATCGACCGGATATTTTATCTGCCGGTGAGGAAGTAGTTTACTAGCAAAGTTTAAAGTCTACAATACTTGCACAACCTTTCGTACGAATTGTACTTTAATGCCGAGATCTCACGTACAATTGTATGGTCAATCGACATAATAAGTGGCCTTAGTTTTTCGATAAGCCTACGAACATCAGCCGATATATTTTGTCGAGAAACAAAGAGTTTTGACTGTAGCATGTTTGTACGTGCTAAATACTGATTCGTTGTTGGATTGATCCGCATTAAAAAAAACAAGTTACATCTTCTGCTGGATTTTTAAGTGTGTTTGTACGCGCTGATTACTGATTGGTTGTTGGATTGATGCACACTTTAATACAAGGTACATTTTGTGCTACAAATTTGTTTCAATAGGGATGTGTAAGCTCTTCTGTGGGTCGTAGTGGGTCGTACCTTATGTAGTGAAAATTTGGATTTCTTCGAATTTTTAGGCCTATGTCCATTTCAATTTTTTTTCAATTAAGTAAAAAAAAATAAGAGCAACAGGGTCTTTAATCCTAAGCCCAAATTGAAAATGTAGGTCCCCTGATTAATTAAATACCGCCCAGTTAATTATGTAATTTTAACAGCTTTACTTCAATGGAACAAGATACCTCATTGTTTTTCATCATAATGTGGTAGCACATTGTTGATATCCCTATCCAATAGTGATTGGACCATTTAAAGTTGCCACTGAGTCAAAAGGCCAAAAAGGTCAAATAAAGGCCTCAAAAAGGCCAAAATTTGTAGTGCCATTCAGAGGAGTGGTATTGTAAAATGGCAATAATATTTTGTCTTTTAAATGACCTAATTAGCAAACGTTACATACTTTATGACAATTTTTTTTTTTCGAAGGTAACAATAATAAAAATTTCAAAAACCGTACTTAATAGCACTAAGTAAAATAGGGGAGATACGACCCACTTAAATCTGAGACTAATCATAGATGTCGCAACTATCGAAAAATTCCCCCTGGTTTCATACACCTATGGAAGCAATATCATCAATTTTGTGGCATATTAAGCTATAACGTCTCTATCAGCAAATCTTTTTGTAAAACGAAACACCTGCCGTGGCCTCAAAATGCTGAGAAAAATGCTATGCTCGTCTTCATGGATATATACTAGTAGATCACTTGCTGTTTGGCTTAAGTTCCGTGCAGACACAGGAGACATTAAGACTAACCTAACTTTCTCAGTCTTTGGTCAGTTGATAGAAAATAAAAGCAAAAATGAAGCAAGTGGTGTTTTTGACTGCAATTGCCATCTTTGGCATAAGCGTTAGTAAGTTTTTTTCAATAGTCTTGGTGTTTGGCCACTAAAAGGTTCCTAATAATTTCTTCGCAGGTTATGCCATACGTTGCTATCAGTGCGATTCAAACAACCAAGATTTTTGTAAAGATACTATATTGGATGTCGACCAAAAAAAAATGACAACTGCTTTAATAGACTGCCCAAAAGAATCCATCTATTGCAAAAAAACTGGCAAGGAATCCTAACCATTTATTTGGGTCACTTTTTAATCAATTTTTTTTCTAAAAGCTGTAGTACTACATTAAGATTACTTTTTTGTAACATGTAACAAATCATTATTTCTTGATACTTTGAATCTTTTACTACTACTTCCTCGTTTGCAATATAAAAAAAAGCCGGTTTGACTTTGACGACGAATTAAAAGTTGGAGACGTCAGATACAAACATTTGACCCAAATAACAATTAAAGTACAACTCTTTTGACGTTTGGCATATGAAATACATATAACTCTACTCAAAAACGAATCGTTTATGAGTTATCAGCGATTCAAAAAAGGTGGTCGAGTAGCAAAAAGTCCGTTTCTAGAAAAAAGTGTGCAAAAATAGCTTAATAAAAAAATAAATAAAAACCAGACTTTTTTCAAAAAGTGCCTTTTTTGAATCGCTGATAACTCATAAACGCTTCATTTTTGAGCATAGTTACATTTCACATGGTAAACGTCAAAAGAGTTGTACTTTAATTGTTATTTTGGTCATATTATCCTATCTGACGTCTCGGATTTTTAATTCGTCGTCAAAGTCGACCGGCTTTTTTTTTTGCAAACGAGGAAGTACCTTCGACGGCCAACCTTGAGTAAATTGTTGCTTACAATGTAGTACTATATGGTATAGTGGGATAGAATCCTTGAATTGAGATCTGTTTTGTTTTCAGTAACGACAAACCCGGATGTCACCACCAGAAGTTGCAGCTCTGATGCCTCTGGAGAAAACATCTGCCAAGAGGATGGATGCAACGGATCAGCATCAATTAGCGCATCATTGATTGGAGTTGCAAGTGTTTTGCTTGTGCATGTTTTTGTTTTGGGCCTTTTCAATTGAGCCAAAAATTCAGGACAAAATTGTAGTAATTTGCTGCAAACCCTCCTTTCAAATTGTACCGACTTTTAAAGCCCCCTCAAATCAATGTTTTAAGCCCCCCTCTTTAACACTAAAGTGCTTGCTTACTATAACTCTGATTGACGGCCTTTGTTTTGGCCTTTGTTTTCAATGCTGAACTCAGTAAAAAGATGTAAGTTTATAGAATTACTAACCTCCCCTACTAAAAACAACCAAGATACTGCAGGAGAAACTTTCTATGTTTCATTTTTTCGTTGAAATAAATTGAGGGTCGTGTTATATGCATTAAATAACTTCAAACCGGAAATCTCGAAACTCGCGGCTGTTTTAAAAAAAAAAGAATAAAGTGAGGTACATTCTGCAGACCAAGAAGGCTAATCTGGTTAATAATTTTTTTCTTTTTTTTTAGAAAAAAAGGCCTAATTTTTTTTCCTACTCTCACGGGCTTCACTAAAAGACCTTTCCTACCCCTCAGGGTATTTGCAATTGAACCTTTTCTACCCCTCACGGGGTTCTTCTCTACCCCCTCACAGGGTTCTTCTCTACCCCTCACGGGGTATTCTACCCCTGGCGGGACAACGGAGTTTGTAGTTTAAAGAAACTTTTCGCTACGTAACTGGCTCCAAATCGGTAAAATTATAGCTTAAGCTAACCTAACTTTATCTATGTGACCTAACTTTCCCTTCTTAGTTTGGCTAATTTTGTAGTAATTACTAGAGCAGTTGAAAGAAAGCTTACTTTAAAAAGTCGCTGAATTGTCAGTTTGTGATTTTTTTTTGTCGCCGAATCCGCAGCAATTTTGAAAACAGGACGCCATCTTGCGTTCGCGGAATCATCATTGGTGGAATCGTCGTGTCACGCCTCGTTTAATTGGAAAAATTGAGGTTTTTTGTATAGGAAACTCGACACAACTACTAACAGGGCTTCTAGTACGTAGTATGGATTACAGTAGGTCTCTGTCGACGCAAATCCTGCACCCATTCATGTGTTGATGCTGAAAAGGCTTTGAGAGTGAATTCAAAAACTTTACGTAAGGCACATTTTTTTGGTGGCCCAAGGACAATCTTTGTCAGAAAGAATTTTAATTTATTATTGAGTGACACCAACAGCAAAACTCTCTCAGGGGGGATTAAAGTTGGGCATTTTTTAAAGCAAGTTTCTTCTTTGTATATACGAATGGCTGGCAAATCCATGAATGAATTAATTTATGAGTGCCTTTATATATCTGTTGAAACTGACATCTACACTGCTGCAATGGTTCCAAACCAAGCCTATTTTTTAGTGGCAGTAGAAGACATTGTTGCAAGATGCATGCCCCCCTTTAAAAAAAAATGCTTTATTCTCAAGAACTTTTTCTTAGATAACTTTTTTGATGGAGAAATATAAATCATAAGAAGAGTTTTTTTTTCTCGTTTTCATGTTCTTCATTTCTGTATAAAGTGCAAAAAACGGAAGAAAGCCCAACAATGACGTACTATTTTCAACCAACAAAGGTTTCCAATATTGCAAAAACAGCTCTCGATAACGATTCCTTTTCAATTCTTTAGCAGCAAAATCCCAAAACACAGGGTATACTATTAATTACAAAGATGGCTCTGACAGATACATTTACAACGTACCAATCCTATCATCTATTGTTGAAAGTCGTACTAATATGTACTACTTCCTCGTTTGCAAAAAAAAAATCCGGTCGACTTTGGCGACGAATTATAAACCGGGGATGCAAGATACAACCATATGCTTTAAATAACGATTAAAGTACAACTCTTATGACATTTACCGTATGAAACATAACTATGCTCAAAAATGAACTGTTTCTGAGTTATCAGCGATTCGAAAAAGGTACCTTATTTGAAAAAAGTCCGTTTTTATTAAGCTATTTTTGCACACTTTTTGCCAAAAACGGACTTTTTGCTACCCAACCACCTTTTTTTAATCGCTGATAACTCAGAAACGGTTCATTTTTTAGGAAAGTTACATTTCATACGGTAAACGTCAAAAGAGTTGTACTTTAATTGTTATTTACGTCAAATTTTTGTATCTGCCACTGTGGATCTTTAATTCGTCGTCAAAGTAAAACCGAATATTTTTATTGCAAAGGAGGAAGTTATATCAATATAGATTTATATAAAGTAGAAGATGAAGTCAGAACAATGTCTATAAATATGTTTACTATATTTAGTAGCCAAAACAATGGAGATCCATAAACCAAAAAAAAAAAGCGCTGAAACAAGCTACAATCAACAGCTCGCTGCGTCTCAAAGTGTGAACCTACTACTAAGGCTACACCGATAATGAAGGCAGATATTCTCTTGTTCTCAGGCTCTCCCTTGCCTTTAATTAGATGCTACAAACGTTTACTCCAAGTATCGTGTGTCCGGTAAAACTTGTTCAGCAACAGTTGATATTGCATGCAACAAAGCTACTACTCATCGTCGTCGTAGTACATGATTAATGTTGTGAACAAAAGGAAGTATAACGCTCAAAAATACGTTTTCCAATTCTCATTTTTGCGCAGTTCACCCAAAACTTTCCTCAACTGGAAGATCTTGGCAGTTATTCTGTAATAAATAAGAGATTCTTGTCGAAACAAGGGTGCCAAAAACGTGAACTTTTAATGGTCAATAAAGATCTCTCTCGCCTTTAAGAACAAATGTGCTGACGCCAATCCGCAGCGCGTTGCGTACGTATACTATTCGCCAAATGTCTCCTTTCTTCCTCTACATTTGTCTCGTTTTAGCTGTAAACAATGAATAATTTACAGACTCACATCTTTAACATTAGTTTTAGGTGCAAATTGCGACGCTGAAGAAGCATTTTTGGGGCTTTTGTCACCGTAAACAGTTTGGGAGAGGTTTCGTTGACTGTTTAAAGGTTGCGCGTGCAATCAAGCCGACAAGCGTGCATATAACAAGGTTCCGCACCAACCGCAATCAAATAAGGTGTCTACTAGCAAACAACTGCGACCAGTTCTCCTCCAAACTTGAGTTGAAGTCACAGGCATCTATGACAAACGATAGATATATACAAAAGCCTGGCGTTTGCGAAAATAGCCGGCTTCAGATTTAACTTTGTGTGCAACCTTGTTGTGTAGTAACTCTTGATTATTTTTGTGTCAAAAAACACATTACGTAATTGGGTCCGGCTGGACGGATACTATCCATCACGATGTTGGTCGGGTTTGTGCTGCTCCAGCCCGTCATTTGGGTCGTGAGATTGACCAACTGGTTCTTAAAGCTCGTCATGGGCTACTCATTGGTCAGCGGTTCAGTGAAACAGAAGAAAGAGTCGTTGAGCAGCTTCAACAGGGCAGCTCATCGCATGAAAGTGGTCTACAGTGTGGCTCCCGTATCCATATTGAGTCCACAGTTCAACCATTACATCTTGAGTCATTTGAGCTACGAAGATCCGGTCCAAGCCATTGCCAAAGACCCCAAAGTCAGCTTGATGATGTTTTCCAAGAAGTATGCTGTGTTTGCCGTCACTGAGCAAGGTTTCGACGTCTATGACAGTCAACACGGGCCATTCGTGTTCAATGTCCAAGCTGAACACTGTGTGGAGATCATAACGTTGCCAATCCGCTTCGTGCCAAAATTAGGCCAAATTATCAAGGATTCCAACGATTTTTGCCAGGACGTCGTGATCATGTGGAATCCGGGCAGGTGCGGATCAACTGCCGTCTCCAGAATCGTGGACGTCGTCCCCAACGTCGTGTCCATGTCTGAGGTCTGTTTTTTGTACTTCCACCATCACGAAAAAATTATCCGGTATTACATTTTGGAATTATTCATGGCCATTTTCAAATTTCGGGAAAATGCAACTCAATTTTGGTCAAAATAGGAATCATAAGAGTTGAACGGGGGTCTCATGATAGCGTTAAAACATTCTGAACCACATTTTAAAGTCAAGAATTTAAGACTATTGGTTTTGTAAACCTTCTAAAATCTATCAAGAGTCCGCCTTGGATCCATTTAGTATTTGTTTGGACATCTGAATCCCATCCAAAATGATAAACACTGTTTAGTTTCAAATTCCTACCATGTAACTCTCCAAAACGACCTTCAAGAGAAAGCTTCAAATACTTAAAATCACGGATTTTTTTCAAGACAGTTTCCCCTTTTTCCCCAAAAGAATGATGTAAGAAAAATGTGTCTTCGATTTGCACACTTTTCAACAAAAACGCCATTTTTTGCTGATTGACTACCTTTTTTTAAATTGCAAACAACTTTAAAACAGTACGTTTTGGAGAGGAGTTTGTTGCGACCAGATAATTGAAGTTTAATTGTTATTTAGATCGTACATGAGAATCTTACACCCCCGATTTTTAAAGTCAAACTGGATATTTTTATTGTAAAGGAGGAAGTATTTAAAAAAAAATATATTTACCAAAAATTTCCCTTTTCTAGGTCGACTTTATGAGTGAACCCATGGTCAATTGCGTTGCCAAGAAATTCGATCCGTCTGAAATGACTTGGAGGGTGTTTGATTTGGTCAAAATGAGTCAGGATTTGCTAGAGTCCGGACTAGTCATCCAATGCAAGGGGATGGCCGGAAAAACGGTCTTTATCAAGCCCAGGAGTATGGCTTTGGCCAACCTCAAATTCATGCAGTTTCCTCAGGTCAAAAACATGGTGATGTACAGAGAACCGGTGGCAAACATGAGGTCAATAGCCAGTCTTTGCAATGGCATGCCGAAGATCATGAGGCTGGCAATGCCCCTTAAAAAGTTTTGCCAGAGTGTCATTGAAGGAGCTTATGATGAGGAAGTTGTTGACAAGGTTGGCCAAGAGGTTCAGGATCACCAGAAGAAATATGGAGTTTTGTCAGCATTTGCCTTATTGTTTTACATCGGTCATATGCTATACGTTAGGGATACTAATCCGGAAATCAAGAAGCATTGGAACATCTTGAAGTATGAGAGGCTGATGCAAAATCCTGAACAGGAAGTGAGAAATCTGCTGAGTCATTTAGGATGCCAAGATGCCAGTCCAGAGTTGATTCAACTTTGCCTTAATACTTTAGAAGAAGATTCACAAGTGAAATCTGACGTTTTATCAAGGCAAAAGTTAACGAAAGCTGGTGGATCTAAACAACTTCTTCCAGACAACTTCAAGGAGTTTGCCAACGAAGCTTTCTTGAGGTTTGGTCTTCCTAGCATTGACAACTACGATTCTTTGTTTCGATGAGGAGAAACTGTAGTGTGATGGTTAAGTTTTTGATACTCATATAGTATGACAAAATCTTTTAGTAGCTGATTTTGATGTAACTTCGTCACTTCTAAGGGTGAAGTGATAATTGTTCATTTTTTTTACAAATATACAATCATATACAGTCAAAACCATGTAAAATGTTCGCGGCCACTTTGCAGCCTCCCTGGCCTCCAAGGCCAAAAAAGTTTTGCGGATGCAATAATAAACTTTTTAATACCTTTCAAATCTATTAGTGACAAAAATTCATATGACCAACTTTTTATTAATGAAGTTGTGAAAATTTTCACTTTCCAATTTGGCGAAAGCGTTACAAAATTTTATGTATGTAGTAAAAGATATTTGGATTTTGATGAATTTTTTTGAAGATGTGGTCAAATATCATAAATTTTTTCTGGTGGGAACGAGAAAAAAATTACTTCAATCAATTTTTCAGGAGGGAGAAAAAACTGAAAAATGGCCATTTTTGGCCTCCATTGCATAAAAGTAAGCTCATTTTTCATGCCCATGCAGTGGACATGCAAAATTTTTATGAATTTGCAAATTTAAATTAAAGCAAATTGCAATTACCACAAGAAATTTTAAAAAGATCTATTGATTGCAAGTACTTCAAAATTAAGCCTGAAAATCCATTTTATTGCGATTTTTTTGGTTCCGTCATGATTTTTGAGATCCATGGGTGCTGTAGCTCAGAACCAGTTGATCCCACAAAAATTTCAGTAAAACAGAAATTGTAGAGATTCAAAAAGTAAAATAATAATGTGACATTGGTTTTTGGTCTTGAAGGCCACGAAGGCTGCAAAGTGGCCGCGAACATTATCCATGGTTTTGACTGTATTACATTTGCAAATCCCACTTTGTGTTGCTTTAAATCCAAGCCAAAAGAAATTTTTTTCAAGAAGCATTCGAACATCTTGAAGTACGAGAAGTTGATGCAAAATCCTGAACAGGAAGTAACAAATCTGCTGAGTCATTTAGGATGCCAAGATTCCAGTCCAGAGTTGATTCAACTTTGCCTTAATACTTTAGAAGAAGATTCACAAGCGAAATCAGACGTTTTATCAAGGCAAAAGTTAACCCAAGCTGGTGGATCTAAACAACTTCTTCCAGACAACTTTAAGGAGTTTGCCAACGAAGTTTTCTTGAGGTTTGGTCTTCCTATAGCATTGACAACTACGATTCTTTGTTTCGATAAAGTGAAACTGTGGTATGATGGTTAAGTTTTTATGCTCATATATGACGAAATCTTGTAACTCATTTTGATGTTACTTCATAAATTCTAAGATTGAAGTGATAATTGTTCATTGTTTACAAATATACAATCATTTATTTGCAAATCTTCCTGTGTATGACTCTGAATCCATGCCAAAAGAAAACTTTTTCTTTACAATATTTGCCCTTAGAGCAAGGTCAAGGTGTAGGTAAAAAAGTCAAGACTAAAGTTCATTTTCATTGGTTTAAAAAATTGGCGCGAAATTTAAATTATATGCCAAAAAAAAAAAATCCCAAATTTGCACAAAATTTATCGTCAATCAAAAGGGGAAAATGTACCTATAACCTTACGCACTTCCTCTCTCTCAAGGTATATAGCTAGGTATATATCTAGGTATATAGCATTGTAATTCCGGAGATAGAAGTTGACCAATCCTTTGAAAGTAACTTTTGCACCTTAAACCAAAACATCATCTGAAAATTAAAATTAACGCTTGAACTATGTAGTAACTATATTACATAAGATGGCTTGAAGCAAGTTGCGAAAAAATTATCCTCTTTTTGCAGAAGTAGTAGAGTAACTGCTGATCATAAACCACATGATTCATCTTTTGGTTGCAAATTGTTTATTTTTTTCCAACGAATTTCTTGAAAATAACAATTCTGATTTTGTTTATTTTTCCCAAAAAATGACTTCCATTTAAAGCACATAATGTACAGTCCACTGTAGCACAAGGACTTATGCAAAATTCAAATCCATTATAATTATATAGTAGCAGTAGTAGGTGTGATGAACTCGAACCTTGGACTTTTCACAAATTTTCCTCCAGCTGGAAAAAAAGTTTTTAATATGACCGCAAGCACGGGTAGCTCCATGTCAACGAATTTTTGGTTTATCTCTGTTGATATTTGCCATTGAAACATTGGGATATTGAACGAACTGCTCGAAATATACTTCCTCCTTTACGATAAGAATATCTGGTTTGACTTTGACGACGAATTAAAAATCAGAGACCCGTCAGATACAAACATTTGACCTAAATAACAATTAAAATACAACTCTTTTGACGTTTGCCATATAAGATGTAACTTTCTTTAAAAATAAACTGTTTATGAGTTATCAGCGATTCAAAAAAGGTGGTCGGGTAGCAAAAAATCCGTTGTTGGCAAAAAGTGTGCAAAAATTGCTTAATAACAAAAAATGAAAACGGACTTTTTTCAAAAACGCACCTTTTTTGAATTGCCGATTACTCAGAAACGGTCCATTTTTTTAACATAGTTATGTTTCATATGGTACACGACAAAAGAGTTGTACTTTAATTGTTATTTTGGTTATATTATCGTATCCGACATCTCTGATTTTTAATTCGTCGTCAAAGTCAAACTGGATATTTTTATTGTAAACGAGGATGTACTTAAAGTAGCAAATGGTGATATTTATTTTCCCCCAAAATACGATTTAGTAATTATAAGTAATGGATTATAGTAGCCTTTCAGTCAAACGCAATACCCTTGTACCCATAAGGATAAGGATTGATACAAGGGTTTTCAAGGCGAACCGGGCTCCTCTTTAGTCTCGAAATTGACGGAAATGACGTCACCAAAGCCACAACTATGGACTGCAATTAAACAAAATGAGAGGCCCGATTTTTAAAGATATTTTTTTCGTACTCACCAGCAGCAGAATGGCCAATAAACAATAGTTCTTTTTTGCGTTCATGTCTTTGCGTCAACCGTTTTAGAACTGAGAACAACGCAGTTTAAAACCACACTTTTTATATCCACGTAAGACTGTCTTTTTTTAAGACTTGGCAACAGTCGAAACTGGTTCTCACTTAGTAGTGGTTGATTAAAAGTCCTTAAAAATGGAGGGCCTCTCATGTTCGTGATTTTGCGCAATACAATTTCTTTTACCACAACAAAATTCTTCTATATTTACACACAAAAAGTGAGCGTTGAGCTCAAATGTCTTTTTTTTGGCACATTTTTTCGGTCAATCAACAATCATTACCTACTGCTAATTTCTTGGTTGCCATCTCTCAATTCAATCTCTCCTTGGTCAGCATCTCTGCTTTCAACAACTGCTCCGAAGTTGTCCTTTAAACTGTAGAATTCTTGAGCTGAAAGGCAGTCGACGTTGACGGCATAATTGCACACGACTACTTTAACAGAGTCTTAAGAAAATAATGATACCTGGTTGAAAATGGTTTGATTTGGAAACAAAAAGACCCACTTGATGTCTCCATCACCCAAACAAATGTGGAACACTTGGCAGTTTGTGGCCGGATCAGCGTAATATCCGTAAGCTCTGCCTTAACAGCCAAAATTGGTTCTACCTCAGTGGTTGATCAAAAGTCCTTAAAAATGAGGGACCTCTCCTGTTCATGATTTTGCGTAATACAATTTCTTTTTACAACAAAATTCTTCTATATTTACACACAAAATTGTGAGCGTTGAGCTCAAAATGTCCTTTTTTTTTGGCACATTTTTCGGTCAATCAACAATCATTACCTACTGCTAATTTCTTGGTTGCCATCTCTCAATTCAATCTCTCCTTGGTCAGCATCTCTCCCTTCAACAACTGCTCCGAAGTTGTCCTTTAAACTGTAGAATTCTTGAGCTGAAAGGCAGTCGATGTTGATGGCATAATCGCACACGACTAATTAACAGAGTCTTAAGAAAATAATGATACCTGGTTGAAAATGGTTTGATTTGGAAACAAAAAAGATCCACTTGATGTCTGCATCACACAAACAAATGTGGAACACTCGGCAATTTGAGGCCGGATCAGCGTAATATCCTTAAGCTCTGCCTTCGCAGCCAAAATTGGTTCTACCTCAGTGGTTGATTAAAAGTCCTTAAAAATTAGGGGCCTCTCTTGTTCATGATTTTGCACAATACAATTTCTTTTACCACAACAAAATTCTTCTATATTTACACACAAAAAGTGAGCGTTAAACTCAAATGTCTTTTTTTTGGCACATTTTCGGTCAATCAACAATCTTACCTACTGCTAATTTCTTGGTTGCCATCTCTCAATTCAATCTCTCCTTGGTCAGCATCTCTGCTTTTAACAACTGCTCCGAAGTTGTCCTTTAAACTGTAGAATTCTTGAGCTGAAAGGCAGTCGATGTTGATGGCATAATCGCACACGACTAATTAACAGAGTCTTAAGAAAATAATGATACCTGGTTGAAAATGGTTTGATTTGGAAACAAAAAGATCCACTTGATGTCTGCATCACCCAAACAAATGTGGAACACTTGGCAATTTGAGGCCGGATCAGCGTAATATCCTTATCCTTCACGGTGTCCTAGATTTCGAGTTTGGGAGGAAAAAAACTTAGTCCTCAGGTGACGACTGATTCTGATACAGTTTTTCACGAGGAATCCATTGGTGAAGGTTTCAAAATCGTAACCGTAGCCGTTTTTGAGAAAATCCTCCTTTTCGAAAAAAAAATTGGTTCGTCTTTGACCGCAATTTTTAAGCTAATGCGCGTAGTTACAAAATTTTTAGTAAAATAAAAATTGTAGATCTACTCTTTCCGCTTCTAACTTATTTATAACATTTTGCTGAGAAAACGCACTGTTTTCGAATTATACATCTTACAAGACAAGCGTGTAGACGCAAAAATCGCGATATGTACTTGATTCTGCTGAAAAAAAGACGTTTTTGACGGTTTTTTTTTACAGGTAACTTCTTTCAAAAGCAATTTTGAGGCAAAAGATGGTATATAAAAGTTGTCCAGCCCCAGAATACATAATCTGGTCATGTTTCCAAACTGCCTTGCCTTTTCCCTAAGAAAATAATGCGAAAAAAATATGATTTTTCTTCAATTTGCACAATTTTAAGGGTAATCGCGACTTTTCGCATCTGAACGCTTACTTGTAAGACATTTTATTCAAAAACGGTGCGTTTCTCAGCAAAATGTTGTAAATAAGTTAGAAGCGGAAAGAGTAGATCTACAATTTTTATTTTACTAAAAATTTTGTAACTACGAGAATTGGCTTAAAAATTGCGGTCAAAGACGAACCAATTTTTTTTTCGAAAAGGAGGATTTTCTCCAAAAACGGCTACGGTTACGATTTTGAAACCTTCACCAATGGATTCCTCGCGAAAAACTGTATCAGAATCAGTCGTCACCTGAGGACTAAGTTTTTTCCTCCCAAACTCGAAATCTAGGACACCGTGCCTTAAGCTCTGCCTTCGCAGCCAAAATTGGTTCTACCTCAGTGGTTGATTAAAAGTCCTTAAAAATTAGGGGCCTCTCTTGTTCATGATTTTTGCGCAATACAATTTCTTTTACCACAACAAAATTCTTCTATATTTACACACAAAAAGTGAGCGTTGAGCTCAAATGTCTTTTTTTTTGGCACATTTTTTCGGTCAATCAACAATCATTATCTACTGCTAATTTCTTGGTTGCCGTCCCTCAATTCAATCTCTCCTTGGTCAGCCTCTCTGCCTTCAACAACTGCTCCAAAGTTGTCGTTTAAACTGTAGAATTCTTGAGCTGAAAGGCAGTCGACGTTGACGGCATAATCGCACACGAAGTATTGCTAGAAAAAGAATTCATATTATGGCTACTTTGGAAGAGTCTTATGCAAGAGATTGATACCTGGTTGAAAATGGTTTGGTTGGACACAAAAAGCTCCACTTGATGTCTCCGTCACCCAAACAAATGTGGGAACACTTGGCAGTTTGTGGCCGGATCGGCGTAATATCCGTAAGCTCTGCCTTCGCAGCTGAAACTCAGGTCTTCCGGAATAACAGTCAGGTCTTGAGCAAAGACAAGGACTGCCAAACAAGCCAGAACAGCGCCTGGAAAGGGTTTGATGGTCAAGACCTTGATACACATGTTCTTAAGGGAAAATGATTCACGAAATACTATAGTATTTCCCACCAAATGTCTATTCTCAAAAGTAGAAGATTTTTATGACCTCGTGGTAAAAAAAAGTGCAAACGTAGGTAGTAATAAACTTTGGTGTAGTGTTTTGACCGTGAATAGAGTTGTTGCCACTTTTTGCAACTTCCCATAAATGTATATATATCAATCTATTTTTTCCGGGAAAATGCAATCAAATCCGTAATATTTTTACAGGTAGATATCATTCTTGAGTATCTTTTTTCGTTGATAGACTTACTTGCAGCAGCAAACTTAACCGTGATCGACGACATGGCTTCTATGTAGAAGGTTTGTTTTTAATATTATTCAGTTGAAAAATACTACTTCCTCGCCGTCAGAAAAAAAATCCGGTCGATTTTGACGACGAATTAAAAATCGGAGACGTCAGATACGATAATATGACCTAAATAACAATTAAAGTACAACTCTTTTGACGTTTTACCATATGAAAACATTACTATGCTCAAAAATGGACCGTTTCCGAGCAATCGGCAATTCAAAAAAGGTACTTTTTTGAAAAAAGTCCGTTTTCATTTTTTTTATTAAGCTATTTTTGCACACTTTTTGCCAAAAACGGACTTTTTGCCACCCGACCACCTTTAGTAAATCGCCAATTACTCTAAAACGGTACGTTTTTGAGAGGAGTTTGTTAAATATGATATGCGACCAGATAATTGAAGTTTGATTGTTATTCAGGTTGTACATATGTATCTTAAACACCCAATTTTTAATTTGTCGGCAAAGTCGAACCGGATAATTTTTCTGACGGTGAGGAGGTACTTGTTTCACGTAGGATCAATTGATGACTGATTCGTGCAGTTGTACACTATACAAGTACAGTGTAAAAATTTTGATGCGCGCTTCTTCGTAGAGTTGTTGCGCGCACATGCAATTCCACTGCCGCTGAAGAAAGAATTTTCTGGGAAGTTGCACACAAACGCATAAATGACAAAACTCGAATTTCTAATTAGTTTTGAGGCCGGAGGGTTTCAATCAATAACTCAAGAAAAAAACCCCTTTAAATATACGTCTTATAAATCCGCTACAAAACTAACGGAAAAAACTCTTAATTAACTTTCAGAAATGAAAAATGAACAACTTTTTGTTGCTTTGAAAAGGAGTCTATTATGCAGATTAGGGATGATAGGGGTTGCAACATTGGTTGCGGGGCGTCCGATTTGTGGTCGAATTGCTGCTATAGTCCACTCTACTGTCGAGCACGGTTTTGAGCCTCCCATGTGTGAGTACAGATTTCGAGGAAAAACAACGCCTGAAGAAATGTTGCCCTGGTTTTTTTTTTCGAATGCAAGAAACAACCCCTTCACTTTCTGAGAAACAAACAGTGATTAAAAATTCGGGAAAACGGTCGTATGCAGTTACCATTAAGCCCACTACAACTGTGCTTCAGGTGTGCAGCTGCGATTTCCCGAATATTTTTTTTTTCACGATATTTTTCTTCCTTCGAAAAACAAAGTGTGCAATTGGACAAATCAGAGATTTTGAAGGTCAGATCTTTGAGCAAAAATATTTGGCAATCTTTATTCATTCATATTTCACATTTTTCTTGAAGTTGTAATTGCGTTTGTTAACAAGACACTTTATCTGTTTGAAGATGAGATTAGGAAGCTACTTCTGAATGTGTAATGACGAAGAAGATGCATTTTTCTTGGGTCATTCATGTCTTAAGGTCAGAGGGACAGTCTCCGTGCTATGGACCCCCCTTGTCCACACTAAAATATACCATCAATGTATCATAGTCATCACTCAAAGAAAGGAAGATTTTCGACCGGTAAAACACCTTGAAAAGCACGATATGTTGTCTCATTGTGCAAAAAGGAACCCTGTTTTCTTGTGGCCAGACAATCGCCAATCAAAAGCGGCCCCAAATGATCAAAGCAACAATGACAAGACAAAAAATTTCCTTGAGTATCCTTGAAGACAAAAATTTTGATGTGTTTTTTTTTTCCCAACAAAAATACTTGGCCCCTGTTGTAAAAAAGTGCTTTGGATAACCATCTTCCATTCGACCAAAAATTGACCTGTGTTGACTGTTTGTACTTCCCTCCATTTCCTGTATACATTGTTCCTACTCAAAGCACTTTTGGTGGGAGAAGGTTGTATAATTACGAAGTGTGTGCTCAATAAAAGACGACATTTCTTTATAATTCCGAGACAAATTAGCGAAAATGACATTGAAGATGTAAACATGAAACACCATTTTTCAAGGTCTTGTGGGATGGTGCGAAATTCTTCAAAGTTGTTATAAGCTTAGACTTTGACTTTTGATTCAGGGCCAATTTCGTTCCAAGATTGCTTGTCTGCGGTGGCAAAAATCACAAAGATCAGGTTGGTCACGACGTAGACGCCGGCAGTGACGAAAAAGACGATTTGCCAAGCACCTATCGTTTGCTGGAATAAAGGGGGATTATCAACTTTTACTACTACATACAGTGTGTTCACCAATAAAGGCTTGATTGTGCTTACAGTAACTGTGGCAATATCCGAATTTTGACCTATAGTTTTTTTTTGTCTGAAGATTTCAAAAAATATGCAACCACTACTATATATGGTGTAAATAAGTCTAAAGCAAAGGTTTGAAAGTGAAATTACATAATTGCTACTTCGTGGATTAAAAAAAATCCAGTTTGACTTTAAAGACGAATTAAAAATCGGAGACGTCAGGTATAAACATTTGACTTAAATAACAATTAAAGTACAATTCTTTTGACGTTTACTATATCAAGTGTAACTTTCCTCAAAAACGAACCGTTTATGATTTATCAGCGATTTAAAAAAGGTGGTCGGGTAGCAAAAAGTCTGTTTTTGGAAAAAGTGTGCAAAAATAACTTAATAAAAACGGACTTTTTTCAAATAAAGCATATTTTTTGAATCGCTTTTAACTCAGACACGGTCCGTTTTTGAGCATAATTTTATTTGATATGTTAAACGTCGAAAGAGTTGCACTTTGTTTGTTATTTAAATCATATTATCGTATCTGACGTCTCCGACTTTAAATTCGTCTTTAAAGTCAAACCGGATATTTTTATTGTAAGCGAGGAAGTACATATAATAAATATCCTTTGCAGTAACCACAATTTTTGATTTAGAAATTCGAAATTTGGCTTCAAAGTGTAGATTTTTTTGCTCAATAGGGTCAGAAAAAAAAGTACTACACCTTAATTGAAGAGATAATTGCCACTTAGCCTTCATCAGTAGCTACTAAATAAAGAACTCACATTATCGTTGGTGATTTGGCCTACAAACATGGGGGCCAAGAACCCTGCAGTATTGGCCACTGTGTTGGTGATACCCATCAATGTGCCGGCGAAATTCGGCGACAAATCCATGTGGTTGACTTGATATCCGGAGTAGATTCCGGCGTTGGTGCCAACGGCAAAACACAGCCACACGATGGACCAAGTTTGGTTGCAGCCGACAAAAAGCCATGGCTATCAAACCGGATGCCGATCCGAAAAAAGGCCACTGTGTTCCCTAACTTGCCGTCCGTGAGTGGCTGACAGGTAGCGGTTGGCAATGAGGAAGTCAGTGAAGGGTCCGTAGACCATGGAGAAATAACCACATACACAATAAGGCAACGCAGACAAGATTCCGTTTTCTGTCAAAGGAAAGTGCTGGATGTTGTCCAAATAAGTTGGGATTTCAGTCAGCAACGTCAAAAGGCCCCAATTTGACCGAAATGAGTGATGATTAAGGCTAAGAAGGCTGGCGTGGTGAGCATGGCCTTTAAAGGTGGAAATGGCACGTTGAGAGTTTCGACAATTTGAGAATCTAAAAAATCCTTCTCCTTTTGACTGATGGTAGTGTGAACAGCGGGCGAATTAGCGCTGAAAACGGACCAGAACAAGAACCAGACAACTGCCAAGCTTCCAGTGACGTAAAAGACGGACTCCCAGCCGAAATTAATCTGCCAACCATCCACACAAAGGATATGCAGCAAAGGTTCCGGCCTGAGAACCTTAAAAGAAAGATAATACATTTAAAAGCTTTTTATATACAGTGTGTTCCCAATTAAAGGCTATAAATTGAGCTCTAGAACCCTAAACCGCCGCGACAATATCCTGAATTATGACCTCATCTTATTACCCCAGTTTAATGAGACGATTCTAAAAATGTATAAATGGACTCTGTAGTTCAAAGGACCAAAAAGTTACCGGGGTTTTTGATTTTTTTCCGAAATTAGGATTTTGAATTTTGCAATTTTAAAAACGTTCCTCTGATTCAAAATAGGAGAACCCGATCCAAATGTGCTTGTAATAAAAGTTTTAGCCCTAATCAAAACCTATCTATGGTAGAAATTTTGTTCTGATTGAGCAATTTCTACAATGAAAATTTACCGTTTGAAATTTTATATATCAGCGGGCGACTTTTTTGACATTTTGCGATTTCAAAAAAGTTCATCTAATTCCAAAATGGGCCACCCAATCAAAATTGCTCGTTATAAAATTTTTAGCCCTGCTCAAAACCTATCTATGGTAGAAATTTTGTTCTGATTGAGCAATTTTTACTATGAAAATTTACTGTTTAAAATTTATATCAGCGGACGTCTGTATTAAGATTTTGCCAATAAAATGTTACTGTTCTCTTAAGACAAGTAAAATTAAAAAAATCATGAATGCTATAAAAAGTTCTACAACCACATACATGAAGACATTTCAATCCAATTTTGAACAATAATTACTTAATGACTTGATTGCTATTTAAAAAAAATGGAAACTCCACTAAAAAAATTAAACTTTTAGTAGTAGCCACAATTTAGGATTTTTAGTACTTCCTCGTTTGCAAAAAAAGCCGGTCGACTTTGACGGCAAATTAAAACCTGAGACGTCAGATACGATAATTTAACTTAAATAACAATTAAAGTACAACTCTTTTGACGTTTGCGATATGAAATGTAACTATGCTCAAAAATGAACTGTTTATGAGTAATCGGCGATTCAAAAAAGGTAATTTTTTGAAAAAGTCCGTTTCTATTTTTTTATTAAACAATTTCTGCACACTTTTTTTCTAAAAACTGCCTTTTTGCTACTCGACCACCTTTTTTAAATCGCTGATAACTCATAAACGGTTCGTTTTTAAGGAAAGTTACATTTCATATGGTAAACGTCAAAAGAGTTATACTTTAATTGTTGTTTAAGTCAAATGTTTGTATCTTACGTGGCCGACTTTTAATTCGTCGGCAAAGTCAAACCGGCTTTTTTTATTGCAAAGGAGGAAGTAGAATTTTTAAATTTTGAGTCAAAACATGGATAATTTAATGGCCTGTTGGATAGTTAAGTCTACTACTACTACTACTACTACTACTACTACTACTACTACTACTACTACTACTACTACTACTACTATCTACTACGTAGAAAAGTAAATTAAAAACATCGGTTCCAGGAATAGTTGTCATTAAGTAGCCTTTACTGAGGAACACACTGTAAGTAGTAGACTACGTAGTTTTACCTGCAAAAATGAAGCCACCCAAGGCCGCTCTCTCCAGACCTGGAATCCATTTAGCCATCAAGCACATCAGGGACGGAAACGTCACTCCCTCGCAAAATCCGACGATAACTCTGGCTGCGATGAAGTAATCGGTTCCCAAGTTGGCTGCTAAGGAGACAAAAGCGTGAACAATCCGGCGATGCCGATTCCGGGCCCGTAAATCCACTTTCCACCGAATTTTCCGCCAAGAATCCGGACGGAATCTGACTGAAAATGTAGCCGTAGAAAAAGGCCCCCAAAATGGTTCCCTGCAGCTCTTCATTCCAATCAAAGTCACCTTCTCCTTGGTCCTATAATTTTCTTGGGTTTTTTTTTAACTGTTTTGTTTTTGGAAAGATAACTTACATCATCCGGACCGTCCGGATATGGGCATTCTTCTCCAGTCTGACCGGAAACTTTGATGTAATTTGCGGCGAAGGAAGTGGTAGAGTTTTCAGTCTTGTTTGAGTGTTTGACCATGGCAACGATGGCCACTGATAGGTTCATTTTCAAGGAATAGACATTGGCCAATCCGAAGAAAACCGAGCAAGGCAAAGATGTGTCTTTTGCCCCACGTTCCTTATTATTAAAAGAGGATTATAATATACACAATTTAATGATACTACTTATAAACTTACTTTTAGGTTGGTCCATCTTGTCTAGAAATGTCAAAGAGATCAAGGAACAACATGGGTATCGTAGTTTAAATGCTACTGCTACAACTGTAAACTTTACTAGCACTGTTTGCTCAATTGCTCAATCTTTGCTTTAAACATCTTCATTGTTTGTCTAAAAAGGTTAGATTTACAATTCACACAAGTACAATTTAACTACTACGTATAAACTTTGCTTTTTCAACTGAAAGCTTTTGATTGAAACATCGTACCATACCAATGGTTTTTGGGGTTTGTTTTTAGTAAAATTAATTAAAAGAAAGTATGAGGCAATTGGCTTAAATACAAGTAAACTCTAGTAAATTCTAGTAGTAGTAGTGAGAGATAAAGACAATCGATCGCAAGGCAAAAGACACTTGTATATTCAACTCATACTATACGTATACGTAATGATGTATTGCAAGGGTTTTCAAGAAAGGTTGGGTGACTACAAAAAGTAGAATTTTCCGTGAAATTCTGTTGCAAAAATAGACTTCTTTGTTAAAGTAAAGACTGATGCAAAAAAAAATGAGACTGGGAAAAAAATTCCATATTTGTTCAGAATTTCCTGAAAATTTCTACTATTAATTATTATTAATTTATATTAATAATAAAATATATTAATTTTATTAATTTTGTGTAAAAAAACGTTATCCTTTACACAACCAATGGCAAATGGTTTGAATGCACCCGAAATGAGCACATTTGTTTTTGCCAAAATAAACCATCATTTGCAGACGTTGGAGAGTAATATTATACTGAAAAAAAAACAACAATTTATCAAATGTGTTTTTGACAATTTGAAAATTCAATCGACAATTTGGCAATTTCAATGTTTGAAAATATATATGGGAAGCTTGCAAAGCATTGGGAAAAATAGTAACATTAAAGAAATTTGAATGGTTATATTATTATAGGAAAAAAATCAAAAATTTACCTTCGATTTGCACACTTTTTGGTACTTGACAACTTTCTTCTAAACTGCTTGTTACTCATGAACGGTCCGTTTTTGAGCAAAGGTGTGTTTCATATAATAAACGTAAAAAAGAGTTGTACTTTGATTGTTATTTAGGTCAAATACTTGTATTATACTTCTGAGATTTTTAATTCATCATCAAAGTCAAACCGGACATTTTTATTGTACAGGAGGAATTTTGACCTTCATTTTTTGGGCCTTTGCGGTAGACTTTTCCGGACGATTTTGGTATCAAAATTTAGCTCTTGTACAACCTACAATTCTTGTTCAATAAACCACTTTGTAGACCCAACGGTTTCGGCAGGGTTC
>CAXHLB010000143.1:0-13963 GCA_964017235.1 Sabellastarte sp. h YS-2021
ACCAGCTTTCCCACTTGAGCCCGTGCGGGGATCGAACCCCGGCCTCAGAGGTGGGAGGCGAGAATGTTACCACTCTGCCACCGTGGCCCCAACATGCTACCATGAATAACTAGTGTTATAATTCGTCAACCAGTGGCAAATTTTCGTTTATATATCTAATAATAATGTTAGCTACATATATATGTGACAAACATCATTATAAAGGTATTTTTACAAAGCTTCTGCTCATTTTTGTTGATATTTAGTGCAGAAATGGCGGAGAAATCTCTGCTTAAAAATTGAATGTCGTATATTCCCTGCAACTATATAGATATATTTCAGAGCTAATTTTATCCATGGTCTTTGTAAATATGGACTTTTTAAAAACTTTTTATTGAAGCAAAGTGCTGGATAATGAAAGTGAAACTTCACATTAGTATGGTATTGTCTTCTCTCCTAATAATGGTCCAGTTGCACCTTTCCTTATGGTAGTATCTGTACGCATTTACTTCCCACTGGACAACCCCTTCCTTATGGCTCCCGAAGAGAGACCCTCAGATCTCCTTACCCTTTTTATCCCCCCCCCTTCTCCAGGGTGTATATTTTAGTATATTGCTCTTGAAGGCTTTTAAGGGGTATTACAAGCATTTCAAAAAAAAAGTAATCATGAATGCAAAACACGTTTCAAGTTGTATCACATTCCACTGTAGGCATCCTACCCCCAATGCATCCTACCAGAATATGAAGCAGACTAGACTTGCTCCAGGTCTTTGTATTTCTTATTCCACTAAATCTGACATACATGGAATCATTATGAACCCATCATGATGGGTGGGAAAATTACTGAGGGATGAACTAAGTCAGCTCCACATTCTGGCCCAAAAGTCATTCAGTCCTCATATAATACCTAAGACAGAAGGACTTGAAGAAAGTCTGGAAGCAGACTAAACCCTATCCAAAGGTACATGAGCCTATTTTCGGATGTAGCTCATGATTCCATCATGGCAAAGTGTGAACTAGGTGGTAACTTTAAAATATGTGCAGTCATGTCACTATTATAATGTGATGTAGGAGATTAAATACCATCACAAGTACAGGCATTGTACTCCCAGACTTAAATTTAAGTCCACTGACAATTTCATGGACTTAGCTGATTTGTGAAATCCTCTAAGTCTAAGACCACAGACTTAACATACTGTTGACAAAATTTAAGACCAAAGTCTTAAATTTAAGTCTAAATCTGGGCTTAAGTCCCTTTGTGAAATCGGCCCCTGCACTCTGCAGTGGTGATCTATTCTAGATTGTGGAAAATATTGCTAAGCTTCTAGAACCTTCTGTGTATTTCTTTTTATTTCCTGGGAAAAGTATTAATCTTTTTGCATTTCTTTCTAGAACATTATTTTATCCCCAGTTTTTTATATACAGTGTCTATATACAGTGTCTATATACAGTGACTACAGTGTTTAACTGTATATGGACAAAGCTCATTGCATGTGCTATATTTGTAGTAGAGTTATTTATCAGTGTGCCATTTGGATACAATCTTGTAATTTATATTTCTCTGGTGAATTCTTACTAGAGAGAACTGTCTGTAGCCCCTGGATTAACCAAACATATCATGGAACCCTCATAACATCAACAAATCACGATTCTATTTCGTTACGGAGATCATTAAAACAATAAGAGGTGGACAAGAGCTATGTCATCAATAGTATATTCATATTATGAATGCTGTGTTTTATCTCTTGATATAAAACCTTTATTATTTACTGTACTCACTGTGTAACTCTAATTCTGTAAAAAAAATATAGGTAGCGCATATGGAGTAAATGTTATGTTATTTAAAAAGGGGGGGGGGGTTAGACCAACAGGTGGGGGTACATCAGTTGGGGATATATAAATGTATAAGGTATCCATGCGCTTAATCTCTGAGATTGGGGATTCTCAGACACACCGTCTGAATCGTAATTCACAAATCAGAAAATGGTAAAAGATGATCAGGTCATTACCAAGGGGACTACAGGTGTTCGGTAGTTAGAAAACCTAGGGCGTGAAAGACTTCTGAAAAGGATAAGTTTTAAGTCACCTTTTGAAACACGAAAGTGTAGGAACAGTTTGAATTTCCAATGGCAAATCATTCCAGAATTTTGGAGCACCATATGGGAAACTACGAAAGCCTGGAACCGCCATCCAAATTCAAAATTCAAAATATGAAATATGCTATTTGGAATTCCAAATACCCTATTCGGAATTCCAAATACGTATTTGGAATTCCAACCTTTTGGTAATCAAGATTATCCACCATTATATCTGTATCTGTGGCCTAGTAGCTAACAAACTCACCTAGGAACAAAGAGGTCGTGGGTTCTATTCCAGGTACATGCAGATACATAGTTGCCTTGGATGACCGTTTGTAATAGTGGCAGACTAATGAGGGTGTTCCACTGGAGCTGACTTGTCGGTAACTAGGTATTTTTCGAGGGTTGGGAGCAATGGTAACAGAGTCAGTTAGGATCAGTTGTAGTTTCCCAGCTTATAGCAGTGGATTGGCAAAATATCAAACATGTTTGATATTTCACCGACCCTCCATGACTTTGTATCCAGACCTTGGCTCCATCCATCTGGTAACCGTCCTGTCGTAGATCTCTATGGCTTGTCAGTCACACTTCCCGTTTTGTCCTATGCTGTTACCGTCTTGTCTTGAAGAACTTCCCGGCCTGTTGTGGTGAAGTACAAGGACACCACCTCCTGACAGGCCATGCACACAAACTAACCATACTTAAAAGGAAACCGACCTGTTGTAAACATTACCAACATGACTTGGAGACTCCCCATCAAGACAGGTAGTCTCTCAGTCTTTAACCAGAGAGTCGGTAACAACTCAGCAGGATAAGCCAGGAACACATCCTGACAAGCCGTAAACAGAAACTAACAAGTTGGTTACAGCAACAGACAAACCGGGAAGTGTGTAGGACAAGCCGGCTTCATTTTGCCAACCCATGGCCTGTCGGTTATGAAATCAGTGACTATGTAAGGCGAATCAGTTTGTGCCATGCATTATTTTGAATCTGGCATTTGATGAATTACATCTGGAAGCGTTTCAAGATAGGATTTTTTTTTACAAATTAACTGTGCTTTAGTGTTGAGATACAAGTTGAACTGACTGGAATTCCAAATACAGTATTTGGAATTCCAAATACGCTATTCGGAATTCCAAATACGTATTTGGAATTCCAAATACATATTTAGAATTCCAAATACAGTATTTGGAATTCCAAATACGCTATTCGGAATTCCAAATATGTATTTGGAATTCCAAATACCTTATTCGGAATTCCAAATATGTATTTGGAATTCCAAATACGCTATTCGGAATTCCAAATACGTATTTGGAATTCCCAATACCCTATTTGGAATTCCAAATACATATTTAGAATTCCAAATACAGTATTCGGAATTCCAAATACGTATTTGGAATTCCAAATACCTTATTCGGAATTCCAAATACCCTATTCGGAATTCCAAATATGACCCAAATACATATTTATACTTATTTAGTAAGTCGATAGCACGGTCGGTTGGGAGGGCCTCACCTCACCGCTTAGTATGCAGGTCAGTTACTAGGGACTACAAGTGAACTGTAATATTGAGACAAAGGTGGCCTTAAACAGGACTCTAGTCGGTCCCATAGGTCGGTTGCCAGTGTCTTGACCAAAGATGTAGGGAATGTTTATTGCTGTGAAAACGTGTGCAAAATTGCCAAGTGATTGAAAAATCATAAAGATGCTCTAAATCTTGAAATATTGCACAAAAGATATATGGCTAGAAAAGCTAGCCTGATAGTAATTTTGACCTAGTTTCAAAAACAAAATGGCTGCCTTATATCTCCCTTATATCTTATATCTCCCTTATCCTTGCTCCTAGGGGTTCGAACAGTTTTCAAAGGTGTTATGTGACTTACAATGGCAAGCTGATAAAAGTTGCTCTAAGGAGACTCCTGACTGGAACACCTGATCAGAGAACTCATAGCACAGGATCACAGTCTGCTTGATAATGGCAGGGGAGTGCCTGACTGGTGCCTGGCTGACAATGCCGTTAGCCAAGACCTTCACTATGCCGGTTTCACCAGCAAAGACCTTCACAGCCTACAACTGTGGTGACATCTGAGAGACCCTTCATACCACCAATTCAGCCTGCTACCGGTTCCAGTGTTGTGCAGTCTACTGGACCAGTCATTCAGGTCTCTAGCAGTCAGACTCAGCCTACTACTGGTTCCAGTGATCCAGCTTTTAGCCTTCCGGTGATTTAACCTGGTGATTTATTTTTTGTCAATTTAATTGTGCATTATATATAGGTTTATGTGAATTTAATTGTGCATAATATGCTGGTTTATTTAAAAGAAAGTTTACCAAGAATCCAAAGATTTTTTTTTCATCTTAACCCTAAAGAAGCTTCTGTTTGATGAGATGGGGGTAGGATCTTGTGGTCGTGGACAGGATTAACAAGGATGTTCTCCACCCGGGGGAGGGGAAGATTTCCAGGGGGAGAATTTACCTTTACACCAGTCTACGAAGCTGCTAGTGGAAGCCAGATTGTTATTGTCCCTGTGAGATGTCTTTGCCTCAGTCTTACAGTCACATCACCAAGTAACAGACTGCTACCAGTTACAGTGATATGCAAAACCTTCAAGTCACCGGACTGGCTGTTCAGAAAACACCAGTCAGACTCTTACTGGCAAGAGTGTCCGGCCCATATCTTCATTTGTTGGTGCTGCTCTCTCACAGGACCCAGATTCTGATCTGGAGTGGCATAGCTATCCATCCTCCCCTGCTCAATTCATGGAGGAAGAGGGCGAGGTATCTGATCAGGATACTGCTATGCCAGAGCAAGAACTGGACCAACAGCTGAGTGATGAGCAGAACTACTGGGAGACCATCAGAGGGGTCAGGTCCTTCATAGGGTGGCACCAGGTTCGGCCTCATCTCAACGTGACAATGCCCTTGCCAGTTCTAGGACAAAGCCAACTGGTGAAGTCCCTTCAGATGACTGGCTGTGTAGCAAGATGGAGAAATTCAACATCGCTCTCACTGAAGGCTACTTTACCTGTGGTTCTGAAACTTTGATGAAACTCTCTGCAATATTTCAAGACTTAGAGCATCTTTATCATATTCAAAAAATCACCTATGAGGGTCATTAAGCGTCCCGCAAGGGACGCTTGTTTGTGTATGGGAGACCTTCAGGCTCCGCCGGCTCCTGCGGCTCCGCCGGCTCCGCATTTTGTTTTCCTTATAACTCTCTAACCGTTAGGCGGATTCTTTTCAAATTTGGCAGGTTTAGGCAGTAGCCTTGGGGAATTTTTTTGAATATGCTGCAGTGAAATTTCAACCAATCAGAGAGGTCACATGACCAAAAATGTCTTTTTTCGATGGGGAAGCTTGTCCGGATGATAACTTGAAAGGAATTTTATCAATTCACCTGAAACTTGGCAAATACATTCACTCTATTAAAATCTGGAAATCATTAGATTTTGGCATTGATTGGTTAAGAAATGGCCGAGTAATTAATGATTAATTAATCATTACGAATTTTCCAAATAAGGAAAACACAAAAATGCTTATATCTCAAAAACCGTGCTAGATAGAGCAATTTTGATGAAATTTTTGACCCGCAGGGTATCTCTGCGGAGTAGTTTTCCCAATTTTCAAAAAATTTTTGTCTCGCCCAAAATGGCGGCCATTTTGAATTTTCGAAATTTTCGCAAAAATTGCAAAACACAAAAATGCTTATATCTCGAAAACCCTGCTAGATAGAGCGATTTCGACGAAATTTTGACCCACAGGGTATCTCTGCGGAGTAGTTATCCCAATTTTGAAAAAAATTTTGTCTCGCCAAAAATGGCGGCCATTTTGAATTTTCGAATTTTTCGCAAAAATTGCAAAACATAAAAATGCTTATATCTCGAAAACCCTGCTAGATAGAGCGATTTCGACAAAATTTTTGACCCACAGGGTATCTCTGCAGAGTAGCCATGCCAATTTTCAAAAAAAAAATTTTCTCGCAAAAAATGGCGGCCATTTTGAATTTTCGAATTTTTCGCAAAATTGCAAAACATAAAAATGCTTATATCTCGAAAACCGTGCTAGATAGAGCGATTTCAACGAAATTTTTGACCCACAGGGTATCTCTGCAGAGTAGCCATGCCAATTTTCAAAAAAATTTTATCTTGCCAAAAATGGCGGCCATTTTGAATTTTCGAATTTTTGCGCAAAAATTGCAAAACACAAAAATGCTAATATTTCGAAAACCATGCTACATAGAGCGATTTCGACGAAATTTTTTATCTTCAGGGTATCTCTGCAGAGCAGCTATCCCAAAGAGCTTTCACTTGGTGAAGTTTCAGACCCATAGCTAATTGCTCACCTACTCAAAATGAGTAAATGCGAATTACCTCTAAAAGTATTGCAGATAGCCAATTTTTCTCAAATAACTCATTCACCTACTTTTGGAAGAGCTTTCACTTAGTGAAGTTTCAGACCCGTAGCTAATTACTCACCTACTCAAAATGAGTAAATGCTAATTATCTCAAAAACTATTGCGGATACCCAATTTTTATCAAATAACTCATTCATGTACTTTTGGGAGAGCTTTCACATGGTGAAGTTTCAGACCCGTAGATGATTACTCACCTACTCAAAATGAGTAAATGCGAATTATCTCTTACAAGTATTGCGGATAGCCAATTTTTCTCAAATAACTCATTCACCTACTTTTGGAAGAGCTTTCACATGGTGAAGTTTCAGACCCATAGCTAATTACTCACCTACTCAAAATGAGTAAATGCGAATTATCTCTAAAAGTATTGCGGATACCCAATTTTTATCAAATACTCATTCATGTACTTTTGGGAGAGCTTTCACTTGGTGAAGTTTCAGACCCATAGCTAATTATTCACCTACTCAAAATGAGTAAATGTGAATTATCTCTAAAAGTATTGGAGATAGCCAATTTTTCTCAAATAACTTATTCACCTACTTTTGGGAGAGCTTTCACTCTGTGAAGCTTCAGACCCATAGCTATTTATTCACCTACTCAAAATGAGTAAATGCTAATTATCTGTAAAAGTATTGCCGATACCCAATTTTTATCAAATACTCATTCATGTACTTTTGGGAGAGCTTTCACATGGTGAAGTTTCAGACCCATAGCTAATTACTCACCTACTCAAAATGAGTAAATGCGAATTATCTCTAAAAGTATTGCGGATAGCCAATTTTTCTCAAATAACTCATTCATCTACTTTTGGGAGAGCTTTCACTTGGTGAAGTTTCAGACCCATAGATAATTATTCACCTACTCAAAATGAGTAAATGTGAATTATCTCTTAATAGTATTGCAGATAGCCAATTTTTCTCAAATAACTCATTCACCTACTTTTGGAAGAGCTTTCGCACACGAAAATGAAAAATTGTGAATATCTCAGAAAAGCTATTTCTTCTGCTTTAATGCTCGGCGGGAGATACACACCGCGGCAGTGATCTTGACAAACATTTTTGTCTCCCCAAAAATGGTGGCCATTTTGAATTTTCAAAGCTTTTGCAAAACACAAAAATGCTTATATCTCGAAAACCGTGCTATATGGAGCAAACTTAACAAAATTTTTGACCTGCTGGGTATCTCTGCAGAGTAGCCATGCCAATTTTCAAAATATTTTTGTCTCGCCAAATATAGCGGACATTTTTAATTTTTTGCAAAACACAAAAATGCTTATATCTTGAAAACCGTGCTAGATAGTGCAGACTGCACTGACTTTGGTTGCCACAACAGTATAAGGCTAGAAACGAAGCATTTTCTTAATACTTTAGCACTCACCTTTATATCCTTTTCGGGACGCTTTTATGCAAAAACATTATTTTTTTTTTGCGAGCGATCCTCTAGTTTTATTTTCAAAATGAGGCTACAAATTTGCACAGACATGTTTTCATAGCCATAAACATCCCCTACATATTTGGTGAAGATATCTTCATAAATTAATGAGATATTAAGATTTATCTAAAAACATGATGAAGGGATGCACAGACAGACGCATGTATGGAAGGCATATCATAACCCCCTGACCACATCTTTCAGCCGCTGGTGAGAGATTAAAAAAGATCATCATCATGAACATCAAATCAATGACATGGTTCCTTTTAGGAGGTTTATTTTCAGGGATTGAACTCATACCTCTCTATCTCTACCTCAGAGCAGGTCTGTAAAAAAGGGGAGGGGCAAATTTGGTATTCTGCGGACACAGGTGACCAACCTATGGGACTGGCTACAGTCCTGTTTAAGGATACCTTTGTCTTAATATTACTGTTCAATTGTAGTCCCTAGTAACTGACCTGCCTACCAAGCGGTAGTTATTCTACCAAACTGTCCATTGGATAGGATGTATTAACACAATAAAATTAAATTTTTATAAGTTAATACCTTATCTAATGAACAGGTGAGGTCCTCCCAACTGACCATGCTATGGACTTACTAAATAAGTATAAATATGTATTTGCATCTGAATAGGTTTAGACGATGAAAATAGATGCCGTGATGTCACACTATCCAGACAGGAAGGAAGTACCATGCTCCACCTAGCATAGTACTAGACCGGTTCTGCTAGTAGATAACATGGGAAGGATGACTCTGTCATTTGGAGGGACCATATTTGAAATTGTATTTAGAATTCCGAATAGCATATTTGGAATTCCAAATACAAATTTGGAATTCCGAATAGCATATTTGGAATTCCAAATACGTATTTGGAATTCCGAATAGGGTATTTGGAATTCCGAATACGTATTTGGAATTCCGATTACATATTTGGAATTCCAAATAGCATATTTCATATTTTGAATTTTGAATTTGGATGGCGGTTCCAGGCTTTCGTAGGAAACACTTGATAAAATGATCTTTAGATTTATGAACTAAAGAGCTGTAAAAAGGAACCTTGAGAAACATCTGTATGCCCAGAAAGAGAATATCAATAAGAATGTTCACTGCCGGTTGACTTTATTTCTATCATCTAGTTGGCTGAGCCGTTTAAAACGGTGGTCTGCCGTTTAAAATGGCTAACTGCCTTTTAAAACGGCGGAAGGGGGAAAAATGGCATGTAACAGGAATACTTAGTAGGTCGCCATGGTCGGTTTTTTAATGTTTTTAAAGACTATTAGAGTCTATACGGGGAATATCGGACACTTTCAGGAGTTTCCTCGTTTTGCATAATGTGTACCCATTTGTGTACTGCAAGTTACAACTTCCGTGTAAATTCAACTGAACAACAAATCAAGCACAGTATATTCATCACCAATACCACTAAGAGGGTTTCTGAAAATAGAGCTGACACATCCCCCCCCTCATTGCCTTGAATCGGACATGAAGAGGGTTATATCAGCCACCAACAGAAGTTTATTGATTTAATACAGTGTCATGCTTTCTGCAGTATCACGCTAGATTCAGGGGACTAACTATTCTATAATTAAAGGGGGGTTGCAGAGTTTTTAAGTGTCAAATATAAGTTATAAAGTTTGCTTTGTTAAGTTCTTTTTAATTGATAGTTTTTAAATATATACAACACAGTTTCAAAACAAACTATATTAACATTATGTTAGCCTGAAAAGGTATTGTCATAATAATAGGTCTCATGTTCAAAACAAACATTTCCTAATTGAGCTGTAATAAAGGAAACATCTTAGAAGTTATTAGTCAAACATTAATGCAGTGCTAGATAGTAAAGGGTTTGAATTGAACAATCAAATCAATAATTTCATGAAAAAAAGTTTCTTTCTAATGTCTCCAGTTTAAATATTATTGCCAGTTAATTAGGTAACATGAGATTAATTGTCAAACATAAAACTGATAACTTATTTGGCATTAGTCTTCATCTTTTTCTCTTTTTTAATGTTTTTCTCCATTTCTTTTGCTTTTTTTTTCTCCAATCTCTTCACTTTTCTTTCGAATTTCTCTTTCTCCAAATTTTCTTTCTCAGCTTTTTTATCTCGTTTTTCCTGGTAAATATCATATGATGTCAACAATCTGTGTGATGTCACTCTTTTCTTCTTTCCTACATCTGCACTTTCACTTGCTGGTGCAGGCAAATGAAATATTTCATCTATATTTTCTTGCCAGTTGGCCATGAGAGGTTCAGATAATGGTAAGATTTCAGTGAAGAGACTCGAGTTGGACAAATTAAGGCTCACATCGAGGGTAACTTCTTGGCCTGTTGCAGATGCCTCTGATAGTTGCAAAGATACGTCTTGTGGTAAGTCAATTACTTCAACAGCTGTCATATTTGGCATGTATGGATTAATGAGAAATGTTGGCAGGTTTTGGTCATTTTGATCAGACTTTGGGAAAGTTTCACAAGGTTCAGCTGTTACCTTTGCAAGTGGTGGAAGGGGTGGGTTGGCATTAGGATTAGAACTGAAAGATGACTTACAAGCCTGGAGAGTGTTACTGACTTTTTGCTGAACTACAGGGTGTGATGTTCTGTCAGCATCTGGGACAGGGCAATGAAAGGGGATGGATGGAGCATATGCTGTTTCAGGTATGGCTTTTGGATTAAGTGGACAAATTCCACATTTTTCAAATCCAGCTTTAATATTAGCCTTAGTGACTGTTTTATCATAGGCTTTCTGGAATAGTGATCGCCATTCCCATTTATTAACAATGTTGGATGGGGATTTTGCCATAAACTCTGAGCATACACGATTGTATTCCCTGGACAAAGGAGAAAATACAGACTTGTCCAGAGGACAAAGCCATTGGGTAGTATGGGGAGGAAAAGCAAGGAGAATAATGTTTTCATTTCTGGCAGCCTCAATTATACCAAGTGTTTCGTGTGAACTATGGCTGTCAAGTAAAATTAACTGTGGTCTTTCCTTACCACAGTTGGGAATGAAATGTTCTTTGAACCAAACTTCTCCTAATATATCTTCCATCCACGCATTTGTCTGGTAGGTGTACTTAGCGTTTGTTGGACCCCTTGCAGTATCGTATGCCTGAAGAGCCTTCGATGTTTTACCTTTCACAATACATAAAGGAGGTATATCATATCCTCCCTGCTCTATACAGAACAAAACTGATACATTGTCTCTGGAATTGCCAACCCTTCCTGGAATGTTTTTAGATCCAGTAGCTGCTAGGACCTTGGTTGGCCTGTGCAGCAGCAGAACACTTGTTTCATCAATGTCCCATACCTTCAATGGTTGTTTTTCTTTAAGAACACCTTCTAGCTCACAAAAGTACTTGGATGTCAGAGTAGTGTTCAGGCATCTTGCTCTGCATGTTGATAGAGGAGTGGGCAGACGGAGAGAAATGTCTGGATGTCTGTTCATGAAGCCAGAAATCCAGTCTTTGCCTGGAATTCCATTTGTGAAAGGAGTTCTCAGGTGCAAGCTTTTGGCCAGTTGAGCCGCCTTAGCTGCAAGTTGCATCCTGGACAGGCCAAAGCCCTTAGCTGCTGCCTCCTTAACTTTCCCTGCAAGCTTATTTTCCACTTCCATGGGAAAAACTGTGCTCTTCCCCACCTTTGCACCTTCGGGCACTCTTCCAGAAATTCTGTCACCAATGGTGGATTTTGGAATGTGAAAATTCTTAGCTGCCTTTCTAATTGACATTTTGCCACATTTGACCATGTCTACTGCTGTCTCCAAATCTTTAACTGAGTACTGGCTCCGTACAGCTTTACTCTTTTTCGGAATTATCTGTAAAACCAATACAAAGTAACAAAACATCAGGAAAGCATTTAATGCTTCCTAAAAGACATTTGTTTTTCTAAGGCTAATTTATTTATTGATGGATGGAGGAAAACATAGCATACTAGTTGGTCAAGATTTTGTCATGGGAACCACCTGAGATCAACAACTGCCAACTGACTGATGGTTCCTAGATCAAAGGTCAAAGTTACGGATTTATGTCATGTTCAACATTCAGACTCATACTGGGACAAGTGCTCAGCATTGTCTCTTTTGGGAGTTGAACCCATACAAATTTTTACTTGGAATCTTAAGACATCAATTTGCTGACTATTATAACTTAGCACCAAATTAAAATACAAGCATAATAGAAAACACATAAAGTTTGGATCATATATTTATTTCAGGTAACTTCAGTATCAATAAAACCAAAATGTTCAAATTGTATTTCATTGTAAAGTTTCATTTGACTATTACAGTCATATCAATTCAACTATATGACTTTATTTCTTGTGATAGTAGAAGCTAATGTGCTCTTTCTTCAGGAAACTTTCCACTTGAACTTTTCTTTCATGGTGAATCTTAAATGCAACATAGCAGTGTTGCTGTGGACCCTTTCGTTTTGTCTTTACGACTGGTTCATATTTAGCCTTTATATAAATATCGCCATCTGGGATATTATTGTCAATCAAATTTGACAACATCCTTGCAGATGATCTTTCTGCATATGCTAAAATCCTTCCAGTGCTGGGATCAAGTATAGCACATGCTTTGCTGTCATATGGATTGTCTGGCTCACGTTTAATTTTGAGCTTTTCATTTATCCCAAGGGACCTGGGACCATGATGGTGCATCCCTATTGCTTGCACACCTCTTATAACAATTACTAGCCAAGCCCTAAAATGAGATTACAGATAAATATACTACTATTATGAAAATACTAATACTTGATCAAATTATGTAATCTACACTAAAACTAGTGAGACTAGTGGGACTAGTGTTTTAGAAATATACATATTTACAGATACAGAATGACTGTAAGCCTTTACAACAATCACTGACCCCCTCCCCCGCACACACCCCATGCACAGTAGAGTGTTCACTGCATTTATTAAATTCACAGCATCTAACAAAAAAACCCACCCCTCTGAGAAATGTTTTTAAGCTGTCCCATGTGAATGCAGTGTATGTTTTGATACCTGTCCGGTTCAACACTTGGCTGAAAAACCAGACGTAAAATGGGGGAGGGGATAATCGGACGTCTGATTTATGCCTACTCTCCTTAAGGTTAGACTTAATTTTTCAAAAAAAAGTACTGAAAAAATATCTTGGAGTATACTTACATCTTTCTACCAGCTGATTCACTACAATTGGTAATTAAATATTGTTTATCTGTGTAAATAATATTGTGACTTAATCCTGTAATGTTTACAATCAAAACAAAAATACCAGGGAATATTGGGTTTGTGTTGTCAAGGGGACCATTACTCAATGAAATTGCCTGTTGCATTTACTACATTGTTTTGATGTTTATGAGTGTTAGTCCTCCCAATTGTCACCCCTAAAGGAAACACGTGGGCTTTTAACAGTATCATAGGCATTTGTTTGGGTATTGATTATACAATGTAAACGTCCGATTTATGCCGACCGTGTGCAGGATCGGTTTTACAAGCCATATCTCATGCAGGCTTTAAGTGACTTTACAACCCCAACCTTAAAGACTTTGGTTTAAACCCCCAAGATGCGATCGATAGTATATACTATCTCCAGAGCCACACAAGGTGGTAATATATGTGCTTTTAAGGCCTGTTCACAATGTTCCGTTTGGTTGTATGAACACGTATTTGAATTTGTTTTCACAACCTTTTCTTTATTGCTCCATAAATGCACCTTGTATGTGCATGCAGTGCATGTTAGAAAATGAGTTGTGTCATACACTGATACTACTAAAACACAAAATATGTTGAACCACCAACAAGCCACGATGAATTGAATATTTTGCAGTCGTATGTAGCTGGGGGGGGGGGGGGGGGGGGGGGGGGGGGGCACGCTGGTGCAGTGGTAACATCCTCACTTCTGAGGTCAGCGGTTCAAATCCCAAACCTTATGCGGGATGGTATAGTTTCTTACCAACGGCCGATAGTTGACATTACAGAGCCTTGACTAATTGTATGTACTGTTTTTTTCTGCCCATAAGACTACCTGTCGTGAATCACCTATACAGAGTTGGAAAAGGCATTAAAACCCAAATAAACAAA
>CAXHLB010000145.1:0-27558 GCA_964017235.1 Sabellastarte sp. h YS-2021
ACCCATGTCACAATGGTCTGTAACCTCCAATGGAGGGGTCTGGCTGCAATAAAGCCATGTAGGTAGTGCGCCATTTTGGCAGCATAACTAAGCCAAATATTGGGATGTAATGCTGCAATTTGGGCCAAAGATTAAGTGGGTGACACTAATAAGTAGGCAACAGCTTTGGGACCTACAGCTAGGAGTAAATCTACTGTAGGAAGATACTACGACTTGAGATGAACTATACTGGTTTCAGTAACTCATATATACAGGGGGTCATGTTCTCATCATAACTAAGCCAATATTGAGATATCATGCTGCAGTTTGGTCCATACACTCAGTAAAAATCACTAATAAATATGGAATAGCTTTGACATCTGCAGAATGGGTTAATCCATGTCACATTGCTCTGTAACCTGCAATTAAGTGGTCTAGCTGCATAAAACCCATATACCTGGTGCGCCATTTTGGCAGCATAACCAAGCCAAATATTGGGCTATAATGCTGCAATTTGGGCCAATTATGGAGGGACTGGCACTAATAAATATAGAACAGCTTTGAGACTTACATCTGTGAAGGAAACTCTTGTCGCAGGCTTTTGCGACTGGAAATGAGGTGCACTGGTTGCAGTAAACTAGTATATACAGCGGGTCATGTTTCCACCATAACTAAGCCAAATATGAGAATATTGTACTGCAATTTGGTCCAAACACTGAGTGAATTACCCCAATAAAGGCGGAACAGCTTTGAGACGTACAGATGAGTTATACCCATGTCACAATGGTCTGTAACCTCCAATGGAGGGGTCTGGCTGCAATAAAGCCATGTAGGTAGTGCGCCATTTTGGCAGCATAACTAAGCCAAATATTGGGATGTAATGCTGCAATTTGGGCCAAAGATTAAGTGGGTGACACTAATAAGTAGGCAACAGCTTTGGGACCTACAGCTAGGAGTAAATCTACTGTAGGAAGATACTACGACTTGAGATGAACTATACTGGTTTCAGTAACTCATATATACAGGGGGTCATGTTCTCATCATAACTAAGCCAAATATTGAGATATCATGCTGCAGTTTGGTCCATACACTCAGTAAAAATCACTAATAAATATGGAATAGCTTTGACATCTGCAGAATGGGTTAATCCATGTCACATTGCTCTGTAACCTGCAATTAAGTGGTCTAGCTGCATAAAACCCATATACCTGGTGCGCCATTTTGGCAGCATAACCAAGCCAAATATTGGGCTATAATGCTGCAATTTGGGCCAATTATGGAGGGAGTGGCACTAATAAATATAGAACAGCTTTGAGACTTACATCTGTGAAGGAAACTCTTGTCGCAGGCTTTTGCGACTGGAAATGAGGTGCACTGGTTGCAGTAAACTAGTATATACAGCGGGTCATGTTTCCACCATAACTAAGCCAAATATGAGAATATTGTACTGCAATTTGGTCCAAACACTGAGTGAATTACCCCAATAAAGGCGGAACAGCTTTGAGACGTACAGATGAGTTATACCCATGTCACAATGGTCTGTAACCTCCAATGGAGGGGTCTGGCTGCAATAAAGCCATGTAGGTAGTGCGCCATTTTGGCAGCATAACTAAGCCAAATATTGGGATGTAATGCTGCAATTTGGGCCAAAGATTAAGTGGGTGACACTAATAAGTAGGCAACAGCTTTGGGACCTACAGCTAGGAGTAAATCTACTGTAGGAAGATACTACGACTTGAGATGAACTATACTGGTTTCAGTAACTCATATATACAGGGGGTCATGTTCTCATCATAACTAAGCCAAATATTGAGATATCATGCTGCAGTTTGGTCCATACACTCAGTAAAAATCACTAATAAATATGGAATAGCTTTGACATCTGCAGAATGGGTTAATCCATGTCACATTGCTCTGTAACCTGCAATTAAGTGGTCTAGCTGCATAAAACCCATATACCTGGTGCGCCATTTTGGCAGCATAACCAAGCCAAATATTGGGCTATAATGCTGCAATTTGGGCCAATTATGGAGGGAGTGGCACTAATAAATATAGAACAGCTTTGAGACTTACATCTGTGAAGGAAACTCTTGTCGCAGGCTTTTGCGACTGGAAATGAGGTGCACTGGTTGCAGTAAACTAGTATATACAGCGGGTCATGTTTCCACCATAACTAAGCCAAATATGAGAATATTGTACTGCAATTTGGTCCAAACACTGAGTGAATTACCCCAATAAAGGCGGAACAGCTTTGAGACGTACAGATGAGTTATACCCATGTCACAATGGTCTGTAACCTCCAATGGAGGGGTCTGGCTGCAATAAAGCCATGTAGGTAGTGCGCCATTTTGGCAGCATAACTAAGCCAAATATTGGGATGTAATGCTGCAATTTGGGCCAAAGATTAAGTGGGTGACACTAATAAGTAGGCAACAGCTTTGGGACCTACAGCTAGGAGTAAATCTACTGTAGGAAGATACTACGACTTGAGATGAACTATACTGGTTTCAGTAACTCATATATACAGGGGGTCATGTTCTCATCATAACTAAGCCAAATATTGAGATATCATGCTGCAGTTTGGTCCATACACTCAGTAAAAATCACTAATAAATATGGAATAGCTTTGACATCTGCAGAATGGGTTAATCCATGTCACATTGCTCTGTAACCTGCAATTAAGTGGTCTAGCTGCATAAAACCCATATACCTGGTGCGCCATTTTGGCAGCATAACCAAGCCAAATATTGGGCTATAATGCTGCAATTTGGGCCAATTATGGAGGGAGTGGCACTAATAAATATAGAACAGCTTTGAGACTTACATCTGTGAAGGAAACTCTTGTCGCAGGCTTTTGCGACTGGAAATGAGGTGCACTGGTTGCAGTAAACTAGTATATACAGCGGGTCATGTTTCCACCATAACTAAGCCAAATATGAGAATATTGTACTGCAATTTGGTCCAAACACTGAGTGAATTACCCCAATAAAGGCGGAACAGCTTTGAGACGTACAGATGAGTTATACCCATGTCACAATGGTCTGTAACCTCCAATGGAGGGGTCTGGCTGCAATAAAGCCATGTAGGTAGTGCGCCATTTTGGCAGCATAACTAAGCCAAATATTGGGATGTAATGCTGCAATTTGGGCCAAAGATTAAGTGGGTGACACTAATAAGTAGGCAACAGCTTTGGGACCTACAGCTAGGAGTAAATCTACTGTAGGAAGATACTACGACTTGAGATGAACTATACTGGTTTCAGTAACTCATATATACAGGGGGTCATGTTCTCATCATAACTAAGCCAAATATTGAGATATCATGCTGCAGTTTGGTCCATACACTCAGTAAAAATCACTAATAAATATGGAATAGCTTTGACATCTGCAGAATGGGTTAATCCATGTCACATTGCTCTGTAACCTGCAATTAAGTGGTCTAGCTGCATAAAACCCATATACCTGGTGCGCCATTTTGGCAGCATAACCAAGCCAAATATTGGGCTATAATGCTGCAATTTGGGCCAATTATGGAGGGAGTGGCACTAATAAATATAGAACAGCTTTGAGACTTACATCTGTGAAGGAAACTCTTGTCGCAGGCTTTTGCGACTGGAAATGAGGTGCACTGGTTGCAGTAAACTAGTATATACAGCGGGTCATGTTTCCACCATAACTAAGCCAAATATGAGAATATTGTACTGCAATTTGGTCCAAACACTGAGTGAATTACCCCAATAAAGGCGGAACAGCTTTGAGACGTACAGATGAGTTATACCCATGTCACAATGGTCTGTAACCTCCAATGGAGGGGTCTGGCTGCAATAAAGCCATGTAGGTAGTGCGCCATTTTGGCAGCATAACTAAGCCAAATATTGGGATGTAATGCTGCAATTTGGGCCAAAGATTAAGTGGGTGACACTAATAAGTAGGCAACAGCTTTGGGACCTACAGCTAGGAGTAAATCTACTGTAGGAAGATACTACGACTTGAGATGAACTATACTGGTTTCAGTAACTCATATATACAGGGGGTCATGTTCTCATCATAACTAAGCCAAATATTGAGATATCATGCTGCAGTTTGGTCCATACACTCAGTAAAAATCACTAATAAATATGGAATAGCTTTGACATCTGCAGAATGGGTTAATCCATGTCACATTGCTCTGTAACCTGCAATTAAGTGGTCTAGCTGCATAAAACCCATATACCTGGTGCGCCATTTTGGCAGCATAACCAAGCCAAATATTGGGCTATAATGCTGCAATTTGGGCCAATTATGGAGGGAGTGGCACTAATAAATATAGAACAGCTTTGAGACTTACATCTGTGAAGGAAACTCTTGTCGCAGGCTTTTGCGACTGGAAATGAGGTGCACTGGTTGCAGTAAACTAGTATATACAGCGGGTCATGTTTCCACCATAACTAAGCCAAATATGAGAATATTGTACTGCAATTTGGTCCAAACACTGAGTGAATTACCCCAATAAAGGCGGAACAGCTTTGAGACGTACAGATGAGTTATACCCATGTCACAATGGTCTGTAACCTCCAATGGAGGGGTCTGGCTGCAATAAAGCCATGTAGGTAGTGCGCCATTTTGGCAGCATAACTAAGCCAAATATTGGGATGTAATGCTGCAATTTGGGCCAAAGATTAAGTGGGTGACACTAATAAGTAGGCAACAGCTTTGGGACCTACAGCTAGGAGTAAATCTACTGAAGGAAGATACTACGACTTGAGATGAACTATACTGGTTTCAGTAACTCATATATACAGGGGGTCATGTTCTCATCATAACTAAGCCAAATATTGAGATATCATGCTGCAGTTTGGTCCATACACTCAGTAAAAATCACTAATAAATATGGAATAGCTTTGACATCTGCAGAATGGGTTAATCCATGTCACATTGCTCTGTAACCTGCAATTAAGTGGTCTAGCTGCATAAAACCCATATACCTGGTGCGCCATTTTGGCAGCATAACCAAGCCAAATATTGGGCTATAATGCTGCAATTTGGGCCAATTATGGAGGGAGTGGCACTAATAAATATAGAACAGCTTTGAGACTTACATCTGTGAAGGAAACTCTTGTCGCAGGCTTTTGCGACTGGAAATGAGGTGCACTGGTTGCAGTAAACTAGTATATACAGCGGGTCATGTTTCCACCATAACTAAGCCAAATATGAGAATATTGTACTGCAATTTGGTCCAAACACTGAGTGAATTACCCCAATAAAGGCGGAACAGCTTTGAGACGTACAGATGAGTTATACCCATGTCACAATGGTCTGTAACCTCCAATGGAGGGGTCTGGCTGCAATAAAGCCATGTAGGTAGTGCGCCATTTTGGCAGCATAACTAAGCCAAATATTGGGATGTAATGCTGCAATTTGGGCCAAAGATTAAGTGGGTGACACTAATAAGTAGGCAACAGCTTTGGGACCTACAGCTAGGAGTAAATCTACTGTAGGAAGATACTACGACTTGAGATGAACTATACTGGTTTCAGTAACTCATATATACAGGGGGTCATGTTCTCATCATAACTAAGCCAAATATTGAGATATCATGCTGCAGTTTGGTCCATACACTCAGTAAAAATCACTAATAAATATGGAATAGCTTTGACATCTGCAGAATGGGTTAATCCATGTCACATTGCTCTGTAACCTGCAATTAAGTGGTCTAGCTGCATAAAACCCATATACCTGGTGCGCCATTTTGGCAGCATAACCAAGCCAAATATTGGGCTATAATGCTGCAATTTGGGCCAATTATGGAGGGAGTGGCACTAATAAATATAGAACAGCTTTGAGACTTACATCTGTGAAGGAAACTCTTGTCGCAGGCTTTTGCGACTGGAAATGAGGTGCACTGGTTGCAGTAAACTAGTATATACAGCGGGTCATGTTTCCACCATAACTAAGCCAAATATGAGAATATTGTACTGCAATTTGGTCCAAACACTGAGTGAATTACCCCAATAAAGGCGGAACAGCTTTGAGACGTACAGATGAGTTATACCCATGTCACAATGGTCTGTAACCTCCAATGGAGGGGTCTGGCTGCAATAAAGCCATGTAGGTAGTGCGCCATTTTGGCAGCATAACTAAGCCAAATATTGGGATGTAATGCTGCAATTTGGGCCAAAGATTAAGTGGGTGACACTAATAAGTAGGCAACAGCTTTGGGACCTACAGCTAGGAGTAAATCTACTGTAGGAAGATACTACGACTTGAGATGAACTATACTGGTTTCAGTAACTCATATATACAGGGGGTCATGTTCTCATCATAACTAAGCCAAATATTGAGATATCATGCTGCAGTTTGGTCCATACACTCAGTAAAAATCACTAATAAATATGGAATAGCTTTGACATCTGCAGAATGGGTTAATCCATGTCACATTGCTCTGTAACCTGCAATTAAGTGGTCTAGCTGCATAAAACCCATATACCTGGTGCGCCATTTTGGCAGCATAACCAAGCCAAATATTGGGCTATAATGCTGCAATTTGGGCCAATTATGGAGGGAGTGGCACTAATAAATATAGAACAGCTTTGAGACTTACATCTGTGAAGGAAACTCTTGTCGCAGGCTTTTGCGACTGGAAATGAGGTGCACTGGTTGCAGTAAACTAGTATATACAGCGGGTCATGTTTCCACCATAACTAAGCCAAATATGAGAATATTGTACTGCAATTTGGTCCAAACACTGAGTGAATTACCCCAATAAAGGCGGAACAGCTTTGAGACGTACAGATGAGTTATACCCATGTCACAATGGTCTGTAACCTCCAATGGAGGGGTCTGGCTGCAATAAAGCCATGTAGGTAGTGCGCCATTTTGGCAGCATAACTAAGCCAAATATTGGGATGTAATGCTGCAATTTGGGCCAAAGATTAAGTGGGTGACACTAATAAGTAGGCAACAGCTTTGGGACCTACAGCTAGGAGTAAATCTACTGTAGGAAGATACTACGACTTGAGATGAACTATACTGGTTTCAGTAACTCATATATACAGGGGGTCATGTTCTCATCATAACTAAGCCAAATATTGAGATATCATGCTGCAGTTTGGTCCATACACTCAGTAAAAATCACTAATAAATATGGAATAGCTTTGACATCTGCAGAATGGGTTAATCCATGTCACATTGCTCTGTAACCTGCAATTAAGTGGTCTAGCTGCATAAAACCCATATACCTGGTGCGCCATTTTGGCAGCATAACCAAGCCAAATATTGGGCTATAATGCTGCAATTTGGGCCAATTATGGAGGGAGTGGCACTAATAAATATAGAACAGCTTTGAGACTTACATCTGTGAAGGAAACTCTTGTCGCAGGCTTTTGCGACTGGAAATGAGGTGCACTGGTTGCAGTAAACTAGTATATACAGCGGGTCATGTTTCCACCATAACTAAGCCAAATATGAGAATATTGTACTGCAATTTGGTCCAAACACTGAGTGAATTACCCCAATAAAGGCGGAACAGCTTTGAGACGTACAGATGAGTTATACCCATGTCACAATGGTCTGTAACCTCCAATGGAGGGGTCTGGCTGCAATAAAGCCATGTAGGTAGTGCGCCATTTTGGCAGCATAACTAAGCCAAATATTGGGATGTAATGCTGCAATTTGGGCCAAAGATTAAGTGGGTGACACTAATAAGTAGGCAACAGCTTTGGGACCTACAGCTAGGAGTAAATCTACTGTAGGAAGATACTACGACTTGAGATGAACTATACTGGTTTCAGTAACTCATATATACAGGGGGTCATGTTCTCATCATAACTAAGCCAAATATTGAGATATCATGCTGCAGTTTGGTCCATACACTCAGTAAAAATCACTAATAAATATGGAATAGCTTTGACATCTGCAGAATGGGTTAATCCATGTCACATTGCTCTGTAACCTGCAATTAAGTGGTCTAGCTGCATAAAACCCATATACCTGGTGCGCCATTTTGGCAGCATAACCAAGCCAAATATTGGGCTATAATGCTGCAATTTGGGCCAATTATGGAGGGAGTGGCACTAATAAATATAGAACAGCTTTGAGACTTACATCTGTGAAGGAAACTCTTGTCGCAGGCTTTTGCGACTGGAAATGAGGTGCACTGGTTGCAGTAAACTAGTATATACAGCGGGTCATGTTTCCACCATAACTAAGCCAAATATGAGAATATTGTACTGCAATTTGGTCCAAACACTGAGTGAATTACCCCAATAAAGGCGGAACAGCTTTGAGACGTACAGATGAGTTATACCCATGTCACAATGGTCTGTAACCTCCAATGGAGGGGTCTGGCTGCAATAAAGCCATGTAGGTAGTGCGCCATTTTGGCAGCATAACTAAGCCAAATATTGGGATGTAATGCTGCAATTTGGGCCAAAGATTAAGTGGGTGACACTAATAAGTAGGCAACAGCTTTGGGACCTACAGCTAGGAGTAAATCTACTGTAGGAAGATACTACGACTTGAGATGAACTATACTGGTTTCAGTAACTCATATATACAGGGGGTCATGTTCTCATCATAACTAAGCCAAATATTGAGATATCATGCTGCAGTTTGGTCCATACACTCAGTAAAAATCACTAATAAATATGGAATAGCTTTGACATCTGCAGAATGGGTTAATCCATGTCACATTGCTCTGTAACCTGCAATTAAGTGGTCTAGCTGCATAAAACCCATATACCTGGTGCGCCATTTTGGCAGCATAACCAAGCCAAATATTGGGCTATAATGCTGCAATTTGGGCCAATTATGGAGGGAGTGGCACTAATAAATATAGAACAGCTTTGAGACTTACATCTGTGAAGGAAACTCTTGTCGCAGGCTTTTGCGACTGGAAATGAGGTGCACTGGTTGCAGTAAACTAGTATATACAGCGGGTCATGTTTCCACCATAACTAAGCCAAATATGAGAATATTGTACTGCAATTTGGTCCAAACACTGAGTGAATTACCCCAATAAAGGCGGAACAGCTTTGAGACGTACAGATGAGTTATACCCATGTCACAATGGTCTGTAACCTCCAATGGAGGGGTCTGGCTGCAATAAAGCCATGTAGGTAGTGCGCCATTTTGGCAGCATAACTAAGCCAAATATTGGGATGTAATGCTGCAATTTGGGCCAAAGATTAAGTGGGTGACACTAATAAGTAGGCAACAGCTTTGGGACCTACAGCTAGGAGTAAATCTACTGTAGGAAGATACTACGACTTGAGATGAACTATACTGGTTTCAGTAACTCATATATACAGGGGGTCATGTTCTCATCATAACTAAGCCAAATATTGAGATATCATGCTGCAGTTTGGTCCATACACTCAGTAAAAATCACTAATAAATATGGAATAGCTTTGACATCTGCAGAATGGGTTAATCCATGTCACATTGCTCTGTAACCTGCAATTAAGTGGTCTAGCTGCATAAAACCCATATACCTGGTGCGCCATTTTGGCAGCATAACCAAGCCAAATATTGGGCTATAATGCTGCAATTTGGGCCAATTATGGAGGGAGTGGCACTAATAAATATAGAACAGCTTTGAGACTTACATCTGTGAAGGAAACTCTTGTCGCAGGCTTTTGCGACTGGAAATGAGGTGCACTGGTTGCAGTAAACTAGTATATACAGCGGGTCATGTTTCCACCATAACTAAGCCAAATATGAGAATATTGTACTGCAATTTGGTCCAAACACTGAGTGAATTACCCCAATAAAGGCGGAACAGCTTTGAGACGTACAGATGAGTTATACCCATGTCACAATGGTCTGTAACCTCCAATGGAGGGGTCTGGCTGCAATAAAGCCATGTAGGTAGTGCGCCATTTTGGCAGCATAACTAAGCCAAATATTGGGATGTAATGCTGCAATTTGGGCCAAAGATTAAGTGGGTGACACTAATAAGTAGGCAACAGCTTTGGGACCTACAGCTAGGAGTAAATCTACTGTAGGAAGATACTACGACTTGAGATGAACTATACTGGTTTCAGTAACTCATATATACAGGGGGTCATGTTCTCATCATAACTAAGCCAAATATTGAGATATCATGCTGCAGTTTGGTCCATACACTCAGTAAAAATCACTAATAAATATGGAATAGCTTTGACATCTGCAGAATGGGTTAATCCATGTCACATTGCTCTGTAACCTGCAATTAAGTGTCTAGCTGCATAAAACCCATATACCTGGTGCGCCATTTTGGCAGCATAACCAAGCCAAATATTGGGCTATAATGCTGCAATTTGGGCCAATTATGGAGGGAGTGGCACTAATAAATATAGAACAGCTTTGAGACTTACATCTGTGAAGGAAACTCTTGTCGCAGGCTTTTGCGACTGGAAATGAGGTGCACTGGTTGCAGTAAACTAGTATATACAGCGGGTCATGTTTCCACCATAACTAAGCCAAATATGAGAAAAGTGTACTGCAATTTGGTCCAAACACTGAGTGAATTACCCCAATAAAGGCGGAACAGCTTTGAGACGTACAGATGAGTTATACCCATGTCACAATGGTCTGTAACCTCCAATGGAGGGGTCTGGCTGCAATAAAGCCATGTAGGTAGTGCGCCATTTTGGCAGCATAACTAAGCCAAATATTGGGATGTAATGCTGCAATTTGGGCCAAAGATTAAGTGGGTGACACTAATAAGTAGGCAACAGCTTTGGGACCTACAGCTAGGAGTAAATCTACTGTAGGAAGATACTACGACTTGAGATGAACTATACTGGTTTCAGTAACTCATATATACAGGGGGGTCATGTTCTCATCATAACTAAGCCAAATATTGAGATATCATGCTGCAGTTTGGTCCATACACTCAGTAAAAATCACTAATAAATATGGAATAGCTTTGACATCTGCAGAATGGGTTAATCCATGTCACATTGCTCTGTAACCTGCAATTAAGTGGTCTAGCTGCATAAAACCCATATACCTGGTGCGCCATTTTGGCAGCATAACCAAGCCAAATATTGGGCTATAATGCTGCAATTTGGGCCAATTATGGAGGGAGTGGCACTAATAAATATAGAACAGCTTTGAGACTTACATCTGTGAAGGAAACTCTTGTCGCAGGCTTTTGCGACTGGAAATGAGGTGCACTGGTTGCAGTAAACTAGTATATACAGCGGGTCATGTTTCCACCATAACTAAGCCAAATATGAGAAAAGTGTACTGCAATTTGGTCCAAACACTGAGTGAATTACCCCAATAAAGGCGGAACAGCTTTGAGACGTACAGATGAGTTATACCCATGTCACAATGGTCTGTAACCCTCCAATGGAGGGGTCTGGCTGCAATAAAGCCATGTAGGTAGTGCGCCATTTTGGCAGCATAACTAAGCCAAATATTGGGATGTAATGCTGCAATTTGGGCCAAAGATTAAGTGGGTGACACTAATAAGTAGGCAACAGCTTTGGGACCTACAGCTAGGAGTAAATCTACTGTAGGAAGATACTACGACTTGAGATGAACTATACTGGTTTCAGTAACTCATATATACAGGGGTCATGTTCTCATCATAACTAAGCCAAATATTGAGATATCATGCTGCAGTTTGGTCCATACACTCAGTAAAAATCACTAATAAATATGGAATAGCTTTGACATCTGCAGAATGGGTTAATCCATGTCACATTGCTCTGTAACCTGCAATTAAGTGGTCTAGCTGCATAAAACCCATATACCTGGTGCGCCATTTTGGCAGCATAACCAAGCCAAATATTGGGCTATAATGCTGCAATTTGGGCCAATTATGGAGGGAGTGGCACTAATAAATATAGAACAGCTTTGAGACTTACATCTGTGAAGGAAACTCTTGTCGCAGGCTTTTGCGACTGGAAATGAGGTGCACTGGTTGCAGTAAACTAGTATATACAGCGGGTCATGTTTCCACCATAACTAAGCCAAATATGAGAAAAGTGTACTGCAATTTGGTCCAAACACTGAGTGAATTACCCCAATAAAGGCGGAACAGCTTTGAGACGTACAGATGAGTTATACCCATGTCACAATGGTCTGTAACCTCCAATGGAGGGGTCTGGCTGCAATAAAGCCATGTAGGTAGTGCGCCATTTTGGCAGCATAACTAAGCCAAATATTGGGATGTAATGCTGCAATTTGGGCCAAAGATTAAGTGGGTGACACTAATAAGTAGGCAACAGCTTTGGGACCTACAGCTAGGAGTAAATCTACTGTAGGAAGATACTACGACTTGAGATGAACTATACTGGTTTCAGTAACTCATATATACAGGGGGTCATGTTCTCATCATAACTAAGCCAAATATTGAGATATCATGCTGCAGTTTGGTCCATACACTCAGTAAAAATCACTAATAAATATGGAATAGCTTTGACATCTGCAGAATGGGTTAATCCATGTCACATTGCTCTGTAACCTGCAATTAAGTGGTCTAGCTGCATAAAACCCATATACCTGGTGCGCCATTTTGGCAGCATAACCAAGCCAAATATTGGGCTATAATGCTGCAATTTGGGCCAATTATGGAGGGAGTGGCACTAATAAATATAGAACAGCTTTGAGACTTACATCTGTGAAGGAAACTCTTGTCGCAGGCTTTTGCGACTGGAAATGAGGTGCACTGGTTGCAGTAAACTAGTATATACAGCGGGTCATGTTTCCACCATAACTAAGCCAAATATGAGAAAAGTGTACTGCAATTTGGTCCAAACACTGAGTGAATTACCCAATAAAGGCGGAACAGCTTTGAGACGTACAGATGAGTTATACCCATGTCACAATGGTCTGTAACCTCCAATGGAGGGGTCTGGCTGCAATAAAGCCATGTAGGTAGTGCGCCATTTTGGCAGCATAACTAAGCCAAATATTGGGATGTAATGCTGCAATTTGGGCCAAAGATTAAGTGGGTGACACTAATAAGTAGGCAACAGCTTTGGGACCTACAGCTAGGAGTAAATCTACTGTAGGAAGATACTACGACTTGAGATGAACTATACTGGTTTCAGTAACTCATATATACAGGGGGTCATGTTCTCATCATAACTAAGCCAAATATTGAGATATCATGCTGCAGTTTGGTCCATACACTCAGTAAAAATCACTAATAAATATGGAATAGCTTTGACATCTGCAGAATGGGTTAATCCATGTCACATTGCTCTGTAACCTGCAATTAAGTGGTCTAGCTGCATAAAACCCATATACCTGGTGCGCCATTTTGGCAGCATAACCAAGCAAATATTGGGCTATAATGCTGCAATTTGGGCCAATTATGGAGGGAGTGGCACTAATAAATATAGAACAGCTTTGAGACTTACATCTGTGAAGGAAACTCTTGTCGCAGGCTTTTGCGACTGGAAATGAGGTGCACTGGTTGCAGTAAACTAGTATATACAGCGGGTCATGTTTCCACCATAACTAAGCCAAATATGAGAAAAGTGTACTGCAATTTGGTCCAAAACACTGAGTGAATTACCCCAATAAAGGCGGAACAGCTTTGAGACGTACAGATGAGTTATACCCATGTCACAATGGTCTGTAACCTCCAATGGAGGGGTCTGGCTGCAATAAAGCCATGTAGGTAGTGCGCCATTTTGGCAGCATAACTAAGCCAAATATTGGGATGTAATGCTGCAATTTGGGCCAAAGATTAAGTGGGTGACACTAATAAGTAGGCAACAGCTTTGGGACCTACAGCTAGGAGTAAATCTACTGTAGGAAGATACTACGACTTGAGATGAACTATACTGGTTTCAGTAACTCATATATACAGGGGGTCATGTTCTCATCATAACTAAGCCAAATATTGAGATATCATGCTGCAGTTTGGTCCATACACTCAGTAAAAATCACTAATAAATATGGAATAGCTTTGACATCTGCAGAATGGGTTAATCCATGTCACATTGCTCTGTAACCTGCAATTAAGTGGTCTAGCTGCATAAAACCCATATACCTGGTGCGCCATTTTGGCAGCATAACCAAGCCAAATATTGGGCTATAATGCTGCAATTTGGGCCAATTATGGAGGGAGTGGCACTAATAAATATAGAACAGCTTTGAGACTTACATCTGTGAAGGAAACTCTTGTCGCAGGCTTTTGCGACTGGAAATGAGGTGCACTGGTTGCAGTAAACTAGTATATACAGCGGGTCATGTTTCCACCATAACTAAGCCAAATATGAGAAAAGTGTACTGCAATTTGGTCCAAACACTGAGTGAATTACCCCAATAAAGGCGGAACAGCTTTGAGACGTACAGATGAGTTATACCCATGTCACAATGGTCTGTAACCTCCAATGGAGGGGTCTGGCTGCAATAAAGCCATGTAGGTAGTGCGCCATTTTGGCAGCATAACTAAGCCAAATATTGGGATGTAATGCTGCAATTTGGGCCAAAGATTAAGTGGGTGACACTAATAAGTAGGCAACAGCTTTGGGACCTACAGCTAGGAGTAAATCTACTGTAGGAAGATACTACGACTTGAGATGAACTATACTGGTTTCAGTAACTCATATATACAGGGGGTCATGTTCTCATCATAACTAAGCCAAATATTGAGATATCATGCTGCAGTTTGGTCCATACACTCAGTAAAAATCACTAATAAATATGGAATAGCTTTGACATCTGCAGAATGGGTTAATCCATGTCACATTGCTCTGTAACCTGCAATTAAGTGGTCTAGCTGCATAAAACCCATATACCTGGTGCGCCATTTTGGCAGCATAACCAAGCCAAATATTGGGCTATAATGCTGCAATTTGGGCCAATTATGGAGGGAGTGGCACTAATAAATATAGAACAGCTTTGAGACTTACATCTGTGAAGGAAACTCTTGTCGCAGGCTTTTGCGACTGGAAATGAGGTGCACTGGTTGCAGTAAACTAGTATATACAGCGGGTCATGTTTCCACCATAACTAAGCCAAATATGAGAAAAGTGTACTGCAATTTGGTCCAAACACTGAGTGAATTACCCCAATAAAGGCGGAACAGCTTTGAGACGTACAGATGAGTTATACCCATGTCACAATGGTCTGTAAACCTCCAATGGAGGGGTCTGGCTGCAATAAAGCCATGTAGGTAGTGCGCCATTTTGGCAGCATAACTAAGCCAAATATTGGGATGTAATGCTGCAATTTGGGCCAAAGATTAAGTGGGTGACACTAATAAGTAGGCAACAGCTTTGGGACCTACAGCTAGGAGTAAATCTACTGTAGGAAGATACTACGACTTGAGATGAACTATACTGGTTTCAGTAACTCATATATACAGGGGGTCATGTTCTCATCATAACTAAGCCAAATATTGAGATATCATGCTGCAGTTTGGTCCATACACTCAGTAAAAATCACTAATAAATATGGAATAGCTTTGACATCTGCAGAATGGGTTAATCCATGTCACATTGCTCTGTAACCTGCAATTAAGTGGTCTAGCTGCATAAAACCCATATACCTGGTGCGCCATTTTGGCAGCATAACCAAGCCAAATATTGGGCTATAATGCTGCAATTTGGGCCAATTATGGAGGGAGTGGCACTAATAAATATAGAACAGCTTTGAGACTTACATCTGTGAAGGAAACTCTTGTCGCAGGCTTTTGCGACTGGAAATGAGGTGCACTGGTTGCAGTAAACTAGTATATACAGCGGGTCATGTTTCCACCATAACTAAGCCAAATATGAGAAAAGTGTACTGCAATTTGGTCCAAACACTGAGTGAATTACCCCAATAAAGGCGGAAACAGCTTTGAGACGTACAGATGAGTTATACCCATGTCACAATGGTCTGTAACCTCCAATGGAGGGGTCTGGCTGCAATAAAGCCATGTAGGTAGTGCGCCATTTTGGCAGCATAACTAAGCCAAATATTGGGATGTAATGCTGCAATTTGGGCCAAAGATTAAGTGGGTGACACTAATAAGTAGGCAACAGCTTTGGGACCTACAGCTAGGAGTAAATCTACTGTAGGAAGATACTACGACTTGAGATGAACTATACTGGTTTCAGTAACTCATATATACAGGGGGTCATGTTCTCATCATAACTAAGCCAAATATTGAGATATCATGCTGCAGTTTGGTCCATACACTCAGTAAAAATCACTAATAAATATGGAATAGCTTTGACATCTGCAGAATGGGTTAATCCATGTCACATTGCTCTGTAACCTGCAATTAAGTGGTCTAGCTGCATAAAACCCATATACCTGGTGCGCCATTTTGGCAGCATAACCAAGCCAAATATTGGGCTATAATGCTGCAATTTGGGCCAATTATGGAGGGAGTGGCACTAATAAATATAGAACAGCTTTGAGACTTACATCTGTGAAGGAAACTCTTGTCGCAGGCTTTTGCGACTGGAAATGAGGTGCACTGGTTGCAGTAAACTAGTATATACAGCGGGTCATGTTTCCACCATAACTAAGCCAAATATGAGAAAAGTGTACTGCAATTTGGTCCAAACACTGAGTGAATTACCCCAATAAAGGCGGAACAGCTTTGAGACGTACAGATGAGTTATACCCATGTCACAATGGTCTGTAACCTCCAATGGAGGGGTCTGGCTGCAATAAAGCCATGTAGGTAGTGCGCCATTTTGGCAGCATAACTAAGCCAAATATTGGGATGTAATGCTGCAATTTGGGCCAAAGATTAAGTGGGTGACACTAATAAGTAGGCAACAGCTTTGGGACCTACAGCTAGGAGTAAATCTACTGTAGGAAGATACTACGACTTGAGATGAACTATACTGGTTTCAGTAACTCATATATACAGGGGGTCATGTTCTCATCATAACTAAGCCAAATATTGAGATATCATGCTGCAGTTTGGTCCATACACTCAGTAAAAATCACTAATAAATATGGAATAGCTTTGACATCTGCAGAATGGGTTAATCCATGTCACATTGCTCTGTAACCTGCAATTAAGTGGTCTAGCTGCATAAAACCCATATACCTGGTGCGCCATTTTGGCAGCATAACCAAGCCAAATATTGGGCTATAATGCTGCAATTTGGGCCAATTATGGAGGGAGTGGCACTAATAAATATAGAACAGCTTTGAGACTTACATCTGTGAAGGAAACTCTTGTCGCAGGCTTTTGCGACTGGAAATGAGGTGCACTGGTTGCAGTAAACTAGTATATACAGCGGGTCATGTTTCCACCATAACTAAGCCAAATATGAGAAAAGTGTACTGCAATTTGGTCCAAACACTGAGTGAATTACCCCAATAAAGGCGGAACAGCTTTGAGACGTACAGATGAGTTATACCCATGTCACAATGGTCTGTAACCTCCAATGGAGGGGTCTGGCTGCAATAAAGCCATGTAGGTAGTGCGCCATTTTGGCAGCATAACTAAGCCAAATATTGGGATGTAATGCTGCAATTTGGGCCAAAGATTAAGTGGGTGACACTAATAAGTAGGCAACAGCTTTGGGACCTACAGCTAGGAGTAAATCTACTGTAGGAAGATACTACGACTTGAGATGAACTATACTGGTTTCAGTAACTCATATATACAGGGGGTCATGTTCTCATCATAACTAAGCCAAATATTGAGATATCATGCTGCAGTTTGGTCCATACACTCAGTAAAAATCACTAATAAATATGGAATAGCTTTGACATCTGCAGAATGGGTTAATCCATGTCACATTGCTCTGTAACCTGCAATTAAGTGGTCTAGCTGCATAAAACCCATATACCTGGTGCGCCATTTTGGCAGCATAACCAAGCCAAATATTGGGCTATAATGCTGCAATTTGGGCCAATTATGGAGGGAGTGGCACTAATAAATATAGAACAGCTTTGAGACTTACATCTGTGAAGGAAACTCTTGTCGCAGGCTTTGCGACTGGAAATGAGGTGCACTGGTTGCAGTAAACTAGTATATACAGCGGGTCATGTTTCCACCATAACTAAGCCAAATATGAGAAAAGTGTACTGCAATTTGGTCCAAACACTGAGTGAATTACCCCAATAAAGGCGGAACAGCTTTGAGACGTACAGATGAGTTATACCCATGTCACAATGGTCTGTAACCTCCAATGGAGGGGTCTGGCTGCAATAAAGCCATGTAGGTAGTGCGCCATTTTGGCAGCATAACTAAGCCAAATATTGGGATGTAATGCTGCAATTTGGGCCAAAGATTAAGTGGGTGACACTAATAAGTAGGCAACAGCTTTGGGACCTACAGCTAGGAGTAAATCTACTGTAGGAAGATACTACGACTTGAGATGAACTATACTGGTTTCAGTAACTCATATATACAGGGGGTCATGTTCTCATCATAACTAAGCCAAATATTGAGATATCATGCTGCAGTTTGGTCCATACACTCAGTAAAAATCACTAATAAATATGGAATAGCTTTGACATCTGCAGAATGGGTTAATCCATGTCACATTGCTCTGTAACCTGCAATTAAGTGGTCTAGCTGCATAAAACCCATATACCTGGTGCGCCATTTTGGCAGCATAACCAAGCCAAATATTGGGCTATAATGCTGCAATTTGGGCCAATTATGGAGGGAGTGGCACTAATAAATATAGAACAGCTTTGAGACTTACATCTGTGAAGGAAACTCTTGTCGCAGGCTTTTGCGACTGGAAATGAGGTGCACTGGTTGCAGTAAACTAGTATATACAGCGGGTCATGTTTCCACCATAACTAAGCCAAATATGAGAAAAGTGTACTGCAATTTGGTCCAAACACTGAGTGAATTACCCCAATAAAGGCGGAACAGCTTTGAGACGTACAGATGAGTTATACCCATGTCACAATGGTCTGTAACCTCCAATGGAGGGGTCTGGCTGCAATAAAGCCATGTAGGTAGTGCGCCATTTTGGCAGCATAACTAAGCCAAATATTGGGATGTAATGCTGCAATTTGGGCCAAAGATTAAGTGGGTGACACTAATAAGTAGGCAACAGCTTTGGGACCTACAGCTAGGAGTAAATCTACTGTAGGAAGATACTACGACTTGAGATGAACTATACTGGTTTCAGTAACTCATATATACAGGGGGTCATGTTCTCATCATAACTAAGCCAAATATTGAGATATCATGCTGCAGTTTGGTCCATACACTCAGTAAAAATCACTAATAAATATGGAATAGCTTTGACATCTGCAGAATGGGTTAATCCATGTCACATTGCTCTGTAACCTGCAATTAAGTGGTCTAGCTGCATAAAACCCATATACCTGGTGCGCCATTTTGGCAGCATAACCAAGCCAAATATTGGGCTATAATGCTGCAATTTGGGCCAATTATGGAGGGAGTGGCACTAATAAATATAGAACAGCTTTGAGACTTACATCTGTGAAGGAAACTCTTGTCGCAGGCTTTTGCGACTGGAAATGAGGTGCACTGGTTGCAGTAAACTAGTATATACAGCGGGTCATGTTTCCACCATAACTAAGCCAAATATGAGAAAAGTGTACTGCAATTTGGTCCAAACACTGAGTGAATTACCCAATAAAGGCGGAACAGCTTTGAGACGTACAGATGAGTTATACCCATGTCACAATGGTCTGTAACCTCCAATGGAGGGGTCTGGCTGCAATAAAGCCATGTAGGTAGTGCGCCATTTTGGCAGCATAACTAAGCCAAATATTGGGATGTAATGCTGCAATTTGGGCCAAAGATTAAGTGGGTGACACTAATAAGTAGGCAACAGCTTTGGGACCTACAGCTAGGAGTAAATCTACTGTAGGAAGATACTACGACTTGAGATGAACTATACTGGTTTCAGTAACTCATATATACAGGGGGTCATGTTCTCATCATAACTAGCCAAATATTGAGATATCATGCTGCAGTTTGGTCCATACACTCAGTAAAAATCACTAATAAATATGGAATAGCTTTGACATCTGCAGAATGGGTTAATCCATGTCACATTGCTCTGTAACCTGCAATTAAGTGGTCTAGCTGCATAAAACCCATATACCTGGTGCGCCATTTTGGCAGCATAACCAAGCCAAATATTGGGCTATAATGCTGCAATTTGGGCCAATTATGGAGGGAGTGGCACTAATAAATATAGAACAGCTTTGAGACTTACATCTGTGAAGGAAACTCTTGTCGCAGGCTTTTGCGACTGGAAATGAGGTGCACTGGTTGCAGTAAACTAGTATATACAGCGGGTCATGTTTCCACCATAACTAAGCCAAATATGAGAAAAGTGTACTGCAATTTGGTCCAAACACTGAGTGAATTACCCCAATAAAGGCGGAACAGCTTTGAGACGTACAGATGAGTTATACCCATGTCACAATGGTCTGTAACCTCCAATGGAGGGGTCTGGCTGCAATAAAGCCATGTAGGTAGTGCGCCATTTTGGCAGCATAACTAAGCCAAATATTGGGATGTAATGCTGCAATTTGGGCCAAAGATTAAGTGGGTGACACTAATAAGTAGGCAACAGCTTTGGGACCTACAGCTAGGAGTAAATCTACTGTAGGAAGATACTACGACTTGAGATGAACTATACTGGTTTCAGTAACTCATATATACAGGGGGTCATGTTCTCATCATAACTAAGCCAAATATTGAGATATCATGCTGCAGTTTGGTCCATACACTCAGTAAAAATCACTAATAAATATGGAATAGCTTTGACATCTGCAGAATGGGTTAATCCATGTCACATTGCTCTGTAACCTGCAATTAAGTGGTCTAGCTGCATAAAACCCATATACCTGGTGCGCCATTTTGGCAGCATAACCAAGCCAAATATTGGGCTATAATGCTGCAATTTGGGCCAATTATGGAGGGAGTGGCACTAATAAATATAGAACAGCTTTGAGACTTACATCTGTGAAGGAAACTCTTGTCGCAGGCTTTTGCGACTGGAAATGAGGTGCACTGGTTGCAGTAAACTAGTATATACAGCGGGTCATGTTTCCACCATAACTAAGCCAAATATGAGAAAAGTGTACTGCAATTTGGTCCAAACACTGAGTGAATTACCCCAATAAAGGCGGAACAGCTTTGAGACGTACAGATGAGTTATACCCATGTCACAATGGTCTGTAACCTCCAATGGAGGGGTCTGGCTGCAATAAAGCCATGTAGGTAGTGCGCCATTTTGGCAGCATAACTAAGCCAAATATTGGGATGTAATGCTGCAATTTGGGCCAAAGATTAAGTGGGTGACACTAATAAGTAGGCAACAGCTTTGGGACCTACAGCTAGGAGTAAATCTACTGTAGGAAGATACTACGACTTGAGATGAACTATACTGGTTTCAGTAACTCATATATACAGGGGGTCATGTTCTCATCATAACTAAGCCAAATATTGAGATATCATGCTGCAGTTTGGTCCATACACTCAGTAAAAATCACTAATAAATATGGAATAGCTTTGACATCTGCAGAATGGGTTAATCCATGTCACATTGCTCTGTAACCTGCAATTAAGTGGTCTAGCTGCATAAAACCCATATACCTGGTGCGCCATTTTGGCAGCATAACCAAGCCAAATATTGGGCTATAATGCTGCAATTTGGGCCAATTATGGAGGGAGTGGCACTAATAAATATAGAACAGCTTTGAGACTTACATCTGTGAAGGAAACTCTTGTCGCAGGCTTTTGCGACTGGAAATGAGGTGCACTGGTTGCAGTAAACTAGTATATACAGCGGGTCATGTTTCCACCATAACTAAGCCAAATATGAGAAAAGTGTACTGCAATTTGGTCCAAACACTGAGTGAATTACCCCAATAAAGGCGGAACAGCTTTGAGACGTACAGATGAGTTATACCATGTCACAATGGTCTGTAACCTCCAATGGAGGGGTCTGGCTGCAATAAAGCCATGTAGGTAGTGCGCCATTTTGGCAGCATAACTAAGCCAAATATTGGGATGTAATGCTGCAATTTGGGCCAAAGATTAAGTGGGTGACACTAATAAGTAGGCAACAGCTTTGGGACCTACAGCTAGGAGTAAATCTACTGTAGGAAGATACTACGACTTGAGATGAACTATACTGGTTTCAGTAACTCATATATACAGGGGGTCATGTTCTCATCATAACTAAGCCAAATATTGAGATATCATGCTGCAGTTTGGTCCATACACTCAGTAAAAATCACTAATAAATATGGAATAGCCTTTGACATCTGCAGAATGGGTTAATCCATGTCACATTGCTCTGTAACCTGCAATTAAGTGGTCTAGCTGCATAAAACCCATATACCTGGTGCGCCATTTTGGCAGCATAACCAAGCCAAATATTGGGCTATAATGCTGCAATTTGGGCCAATTATGGAGGGAGTGGCACTAATAAATATAGAACAGCTTTGAGACTTACATCTGTGAAGGAAACTCTTGTCGCAGGCTTTTGCGACTGGAAATGAGGTGCACTGGTTGCAGTAAACTAGTATATACAGCGGGTCATGTTTCCACCATAACTAAGCCAAATATGAGAAAAGTGTACTGCAATTTGGTCCAAACACTGAGTGAATTACCCCAATAAAGGCGGAACAGCTTTGAGACGTACAGATGAGTTATACCCATGTCACAATGGTCTGTAACCTCCAATGGAGGGGTCTGGCTGCAATAAAGCCATGTAGGTAGTGCGCCATTTTGGCAGCATAACTAAGCCAAATATTGGGATGTAATGCTGCAATTTGGGCCAAAGATTAAGTGGGTGACACTAATAAGTAGGCAACAGCTTTGGGACCTACAGCTAGGAGTAAATCTACTGTAGGAAGATACTACGACTTGAGATGAACTATACTGGTTTCAGTAACTCATATATACAGGGGGTCATGTTCTCATCATAACTAAGCCAAATATTGAGATATCATGCTGCAGTTTGGTCCATACACTCAGTAAAAATCACTAATAAATATGGAATAGCTTTGACATCTGCAGAATGGGTTAATCCATGTCACATTGCTCTGTAACCTGCAATTAAGTGGTCTAGCTGCATAAAACCCATATACCTGGTGCGCCATTTTGGCAGCATAACCAAGCCAAATATTGGGCTATAATGCTGCAATTTGGGCCAATTATGGAGGGAGTGGCACTAATAAATATAGAACAGCCTTTGAGACTTACATCTGTGAAGGAAACTCTTGTCGCAGGCTTTTGCGACTGGAAATGAGGTGCACTGGTTGCAGTAAACTAGTATATACAGCGGGTCATGTTTCCACCATAACTAAGCCAAATATGAGAAAAGTGTACTGCAATTTGGTCCAAACACTGAGTGAATTACCCCAATAAAGGCGGAACAGCTTTGAGACGTACAGATGAGTTATACCCATGTCACAATGGTCTGTAACCTCCAATGGAGGGGTCTGGCTGCAATAAAGCCATGTAGGTAGTGCGCCATTTTGGCAGCATAACTAAGCCAAATATTGGGATGTAATGCTGCAATTTGGGCCAAAGATTAAGTGGGTGACACTAATAAGTAGGCAACAGCTTTGGGACCTACAGCTAGGAGTAAATCTACTGTAGGAAGATACTACGACTTGAGATGAACTATACTGGTTTCAGTAACTCATATATACAGGGGGTCATGTTCTCATCATAACTAAGCCAAATATTGAGATATCATGCTGCAGTTTGGTCCATACACTCAGTAAAAATCACTAATAAATATGGAATAGCTTTGACATCTGCAGAATGGGGTTAATCCATGTCACATTGCTCTGTAACTGCAATTAAGTGGTCTAGCTGCATAAAACCCATATACCTGGTGCGCCATTTTGGCAGCATAACCAAGCCAAATATTGGGCTATAATGCTGCAATTTGGGCCAATTATGGAGGGAGTGGCACTAATAAATATAGAACAGCTTTGAGACTTACATCTGTGAAGGAAACTCTTGTCGCAGGCTTTTGCGACTGGAAATGAGGTGCACTGGTTGCAGTAAACTAGTATATACAGCGGGTCATGTTTCCACCATAACTAAGCCAAATATGAGAAAAGTGTACTGCAATTTGGTCCAAACACTGAGTGAATTACCCCAATAAAGGCGGAACAGCTTTGAGACGTACAGATGAGTTATACCCATGTCACAATGGTCTGTAACCTCCAATGGAGGGGTCTGGCTGCAATAAAGCCATGTAGGTAGTGCGCCATTTGGCAGCATAACTAAGCCAAATATTGGGATGTAATGCTGCAATTTGGGCCAAAGATTAAGTGGGTGACACTAATAAGTAGGCAACAGCTTTGGGACCTACAGCTAGGAGTAAATCTACTGTAGGAAGATACTACGACTTGAGATGAACTATACTGGTTTCAGTAACTCATATATACAGGGGGTCATGTTCTCATCATAACTAAGCCAAATATTGAGATATCATGCTGCAGTTTGGTCCATACACTCAGTAAAAATCACTAATAAATATGGAATAGCTTTGACATCTGCAGAATGGGTTAATCCATGTCACATTGCTCTGTAACCTGCAATTAAGTGGTCTAGCTGCATAAAACCCATATACCTGGTGCGCCATTTTGGCAGCATAACCAAGCCAAATATTGGGCTATAATGCTGCAATTTGGGCCAATTATGGAGGGAGTGGCACTAATAAATATAGAACAGCTTTGAGACTTACATCTGTGAAGGAAACTCTTGTCGCAGGCTTTTGCGACTGGAAATGAGGTGCACTGGTTGCAGTAAACTAGTATATACAGCGGGTCATGTTTCCACCATAACTAAGCCAAATATGAGAAAAGTGTACTGCAATTTGGTCCAAACACTGAGTGAATTACCCCAATAAAGGCGGAACAGCTTTGAGACGTACAGATGAGTTATACCCATGTCACAATGGTCTGTAACCTCCAATGGAGGGGTCTGGCTGCAATAAAGCCATGTAGGTAGTGCGCCATTTTGGCAGCATAACTAAGCCAAATATTGGGATGTAATGCTGCAATTTGGGCCAAAGATTAAGTGGGTGACACTAATAAGTAGGCAACAGCTTTGGGACCTACAGCTAGGAGTAAATCTACTGTAGGAAGATACTACGACTTGAGATGAACTATACTGGTTTCAGTAACTCATATATACAGGGGGTCATGTTCTCATCATAACTAAGCCAAATATTGAGATATCATGCTGCAGTTTGGTCCATACACTCAGTAAAAATCACTAATAAATATGGAATAGCTTTGACATCTGCAGAATGGGTTAATCCATGTCACATTGCTCTGTAACCTGCAATTAAGTGGTCTAGCTGCATAAAACCCATATACCTGGTGCGCCATTTTGGCAGCATAACCAAGCCAAATATTGGGCTATAAATGCTGCAATTTGGGCCAATTATGGAGGGAGTGGCACTAATAAATATAGAACAGCTTTGAGACTTACATCTGTGAAGGAAACTCTTGTCGCAGGCTTTTGCGACTGGAAATGAGGTGCACTGGTTGCAGTAAACTAGTATATACAGCGGGTCATGTTTCCACCATAACTAAGCCAAATATGAGAAAAGTGTACTGCAATTTGGTCCAAACACTGAGTGAATTACCCCAATAAAGGCGGAACAGCTTTGAGACGTACAGATGAGTTATACCCATGTCACAATGGTCTGTAACCTCCAATGGAGGGGTCTGGCTGCAATAAAGCCATGTAGGTAGTGCGCCATTTTGGCAGCATAACTAAGCCAAATATTGGGATGTAATGCTGCAATTTGGGCCAAAGATTAAGTGGGTGACACTAATAAGTAGGCAACAGCTTTGGGACCTACAGCTAGGAGTAAATCTACTGTAGGAAGATACTACGACTTGAGATGAACTATACTGGTTTCAGTAACTCATATATACAGGGGGTCATGTTCTCATCATAACTAAGCCAAATATTGAGATATCATGCTGCAGTTTGGTCCATACACTCAGTAAAAATCACTAATAAATATGGAATAGCTTTGACATCTGCAGAATGGGTTAATCCATGTCACATTGCTCTGTAACCTGCAATTAAGTGGTCTAGCTGCATAAAACCCATATACCTGGTGCGCCATTTTGGCAGCATAACCAAGCCAAAATATTGGGCTATAATGCTGCAATTTGGGCCAATTATGGAGGGAGTGGCACTAATAAATATAGAACAGCTTGAGACTTACATCTGTGAAGGAAACTCTTGTCGCAGGCTTTTGCGACTGGAAATGAGGTGCACTGGTTGCAGTAAACTAGTATATACAGCGGGTCATGTTTCCACCATAACTAAGCCAAATATGAGAAAAGTGTACTGCAATTTGGTCCAAACACTGAGTGAATTACCCCAATAAAGGCGGAAACAGCTTTGAGACGTACAGATGAGTTATACCCATGTCACAATGGTCTGTAACCTCCAATGGAGGGGTCTGGCTGCAATAAAGCCATGTAGGTAGTGCGCCATTTTGGCAGCATAACTAAGCCAAATATTGGGATGTAATGCTGCAATTTGGGCCAAAGATTAAGTGGGTGACACTAATAAGTAGGCAACAGCTTTGGGACCTACAGCTAGGAGTAAATCTACTGTAGGAAGATACTACGACTTGAGATGAACTATACTGGTTTCAGTAACTCATATATACAGGGGGTCATGTTCTCATCATAACTAAGCCAAATATTGAGATATCATGCTGCAGTTTGGTCCATACACTCAGTAAAAATCACTAATAAATATGGAATAGCTTTGACATCTGCAGAATGGGTTAATCCATGTCACATTGCTCTGTAACCTGCAATTAAGTGGTCTAGCTGCATAAAACCCATATACCTGGTGCGCCATTTTGGCAGCATAACCAAGCCAAATATTGGGCTATAATGCTGCAATTTGGGCCAATTATGGAGGGAGTGGCACTAATAAATATAGAACAGCTTTGAGACTTACATCTGTGAAGGAAACTCTTGTCGCAGGCTTTTGCGACTGGAAATGAGGTGCACTGGTTGCAGTAAACTAGTATATACAGCGGGTCATGTTTCCACCATAACTAAGCCAAATATGAGAAAAGTGTACTGCAATTTGGTCCAAACACTGAGTGGAATTACCCCAATAAAGGCGGAACAGCTTTGAGACGTACAGATGAGTTATACCCATGTCACAATGGTCTGTAACCTCCAATGGAGGGGTCTGGCTGCAATAAAGCCATGTAGGTAGTGCGCCATTTTGGCAGCATAACTAAGCCAAATATTGGGATGTAATGCTGCAATTTGGGCCAAAGATTAAGTGGGTGACACTAATAAGTAGGCAACAGCTTTGGGAACCTACAGCTAGGAGTAAATCTACTGTAGGAAGATACTACGACTTGAGATGAACTATACTGGTTTCAGTAACTCATATATACAGGGGGTCATGTTCTCATCATAACTAAGCCAAATATTGAGATATCATGCTGCAGTTTGGTCATACACTCAGTAAAAATCACTAATAAATATGGAATAGCTTTGACATCTGCAGAATGGGTTAATCCATGTCACATTGCTCTGTAACCTGCAATTAAGTGGTCTAGCTGCATAAAACCCATATACCTGGTGCGCCATTTTGGCAGCATAACCAAGCCAAATATTGGGCTATATGCTGCAATTTGGGCCAATTATGGAGGGAGTGGCACTA
>CAXHLB010000146.1:0-14934 GCA_964017235.1 Sabellastarte sp. h YS-2021
ACAGGCCCACCGCACGCTCGCATGGTTTGAATAAAAACCGGAAGAAAATTGGTTGGAGATCAGAGGAAGTTGCCATCACATCTTCCTTTTTCCTCCTCAAAGTAACTTCAGTTTTGTTGATTTGTCTTGAATTTACCATAGATGCGCGGTTTTCTAGCTCTAAATAAATAATCGTTTCGTGGAAAAAATGGAATTTTGAAGTGCACATTTTTGTGCTACTTTTAAGTTTCGAAGGAATTTCCTAAAGTTGCTTGACCCTGTTGTTGATAAATTAGACAATGTAGTATGCATTGCATGCTTGAAATACCGCCGTTGGAGGTCTCGGTTTAAGTTTTGTGATTCGAATTTTCTTTTCGAATTAATTGAAAAAAGAAATGTTTTGACAGTGATAAATTGGCAACACGACGAGCGATTTATGCAAATATTTTTTGGTAAACCCACTCCAACTCGGTGGAAGCGTCGTTCACTCACATTTATTTTTTCTTCTTGATGAAGGGCGTCTAATTTTCCGCGAAAATGCAAAGGGGAATAAAAGCCCAATGCTGTACTCTGCTGTGCCACACCTGTGTACGATTAACGAGATTTTAAAACCCCAGGTGGCTCTTCTTTTGCAGGTAACCGAGGCGGAGATGATGAGACGGATCGCATGTCTGTCAAGTCAGGAGTGTCGTCGTCTTGCAAGTCCAGGTCCAGTAGTGTCCCTGCCAGCAGACGGCAGATTTTCGCCACCCCCAAGCCACCAACAGGTACAAACCATAAAAGAAAGCTAAATGCACACTAACCCTCTTTGTTTGTGCGTCGAGTGTGTAATTATTAACTTTTTTTTTTGTGTGATGTCTTTAGAGTCTGGAAGAGCATCCGCTGTCAAGCGCAATCCGTCCATTAGGCTTGGGTCTTCATCAGGTTAGTTTAGTTTTAGTTTTTTCGTTTGCAGAAAATTACACGGAAACTTAAAAAAGCGTTTAACACGATTACTATTCTTTGCAGGAGGCCAACAGGCTGGAGCAGTGGACGAGGAATCTTTCATTCAGGCATTTGAGGACGTCAAAAGTGTGTCCATTTTCAGCGGCAGATCACTGACCGAAGATTTGAACAAAGTTCGAGAAACATTGGCCAAAACCTCCAACGATTGGAAGGTTCGAATCGACGCTCTGAAAATGGTCCGCAGTTTGCTGATGGCCGGCGCTGACGGATACGACGAAATGCAGCAGAGTCTGAAGCCCCTCGAGCTGGCTTTCCAGTCCAGTGTCAAGGATTTGCGCTCTCAAGTCGTGCGTGAGGCTTGCATTACCATCGCTTACATGTCGCAGCAACTGAAACACCGGGTCGATCGGTTTTTGGAGGCCCTGATGCAGAACATCATCCATTTGATTCAAAACTCGGCTAACGTCATGTCCACCTCCGGCATCGTTTGCATGAGGTTCATCATTCAAAACACGTACAGCGCCAGATTTCTGCCCATTCTGACGTCCAACATCTCGAGCAAGTCGAAGGACATCAGGCGTCATTGCTGCGAGTTTTTGGACCAACTGCTTCATACGTGGCCCACTCACGCCTTGGAAAAACACGTTCAACTGTTGCAAGAAACCATCAGGAAAGGAATCGCCGACGCCGATCCAGAAGCCCGGTCGTTCGCCAGAAAGTAAGGATACTATTTTTTGCAACTTTCTCTCTCGGTTACGAAATTCCAAAATGTTTGAGATATTTTGCGAATGAAAAGACTTTGTTGCTTAGCGTTCGTCATTCATTCATTTTTGAATCTTCGCAGGGCTTATTGGGGTTTCGCGGATCACTTTAAAGAGCACGCGGACTCACTGTTGAACTCGCTCGAACACAATCATCGCCGAATGCTTCAGTCTCGCGAGGGAGCCATGTCCAACTCGTCTTCGAGCAACTCGCTACACACAACGGGCCGGATGTCCACGGCAGGTTTCAGCGGTTCAGCTTCAGTTCGAGATTATTCGACGCGAGATTACACGATGCCAAAATCGCGCCAAGCTTCGTTCACGTCATCCCAAGAGAACTTGCTGGAGAAGCGAGCCACGGCGACTCTGACGCGAAAAAACAGCGGAATTCCCGTCTATTCGCCCATCAAAACAGATTGTAAGTACTTAGGTTTTTTTTCTATTTTTATCGCTGTTTCCCCAATTTTGTTTTTCTTTCAAATAATCATCTTCCCCCTTTTTTGCGCTGATTTATAGTAACCTCAATGGGAAGGAGTAAGACAGCCATGCAACTTTCAGTTGCTAAATACGGTCGAAGTTCGTCCAAATCTGGAAGTTTGGCCAACTTAGCCATGACTAAATCCTTTTCTAGCAACCTGTTGAAACTACCGACGACCTCGAAAAGTAATGAACTTGGTGTAGCTTTTTTGGGATTTTGTAACTGATGAGTAGCGCTTATTTTAGCTTTTTTAGCTTGGAAGTTTCCGCCTTTTTCGAGTAGAGATTTTTTACTAACGTTGACCCTTTTGTTTCTCACCCCCATTAATAGTCGTGCAAAGCAACGGGTCGCCGAGACAAACCCCTCCAGCCCGTTCCAACAGTGCCATCGATCCCTCGGCCGTGAGGAGAGCCAGTGTTAGAGCACAATACGCAATGAGAAGCCGACAGGGATTGACGCGTATGTATTTTTTTCAAAGAAAAAAAAATGTTGGTGTTATTCCCCCACGAAAATACATCATTAATATCCATTGCAGCTCAGAGATTAAGGAAGAGTTCGGACGGCAAGGTGGGTGGTCCTCCGGGGATTCCGACTCCGGACCGAAACGGGCGAAGTCGACCGCGGATGACGGTGACGCATTCGCAGCCTGGCTCGCGATCGACGTCACCCACGTCGTTGTCGTCGTACGCCACTTATTTCAGCGGACAATCGGTAAGTTTTTTCCCTTGTTTCATTTGCAGTAGTTAGACACCCTTCCCCTTTTGCGTTTGCCTTGTCTGTAGTCCACTCTGACGCGACGGAGATCAGGATTTCGGGACAGTTCGAGGGAAACCAGCCCCAATCGGTTCGGCACGCCCTCGAGCGGAGGCGGTGTGGGTGCCCTGGGTCGCTACCACCGGAATTCACTCGGCAGGTCGCCCTTGACCCCGGACAGGCCTCCCAAAAGACCCCAAATGACCGAGAAGATCTTGAGACAGTCTCGCGAGGCGGAGAGCGCTTTGGCCGACGCTTTGGTAATCTTTTCGTTTTTAAGTTGGGTCTTCTTTGACTAAAAAAAAAAATAACAACCCTCCATTTCCCGAAAAAAAATCAACGTTAAAAAATCGGCATTTTCTTTTCAGAAAAATTCACCGCGAAAGCGAAGTTTGGGGGGACCGTTTGACGCCGACGGATCGGACGAAAGCGAGACGTCCAGTATCTGCTCAGAGAAATCGTATCCGGACTTTGGTCGGAGATCCAGTGACGTAAGTTCATGAAAAAGGCCAAAAAAAAGGCCGCCTTCTTCAAGCCTTACCCTCTTTTTCAGTACGGACTGCGAGGCGCTGACAGTCGCGAGCGGTTGTATTGGGACCCCATGATCCACGACATCGGAGACATCATTGCCAACTGCGCCAGCACGCACTGGGCGGATCGCAAGGACGGCTTGATCGGATTGCAGGGCTACTTCCGGGACGGGAGGATGCTGACGGGGTCCGAGCTGCGGCGCGTGACGGAGATTTTCGGTCGGATGTTTATGGACGCGCACACCAAGGTGTTCACCTTGTTCTTGGACACGCTCATCGAGCTGGTGGTCACGCACAAGGCCGACTTGTGCGACTGGCTTCACATCTTGCTCACCAGGCTGCTCAATAAGCTGGGCGGAGACTTGCTGGGGTCCATCATCACCAAGATCAACCGCACGCTGGACATCGTGCGAGACGCCTTCACCTACGGCGAGCAAATGACGGTCCTGATGCGGTTTCTGGGCGACCAGGCCCTCACGCCCAACACCAAGGTCAAGATCGCCACCGTCAAGCACTTGAGCGCCGTCGCCCAGCTCATGGAGCCAGCCCAGGTCAAGATCGGTCTCATGCTGACCGGGCCCGAGCAGGAAATGGCCTTGGCCAAGGTCATCACCTGGACTTACGAGCCCAAGAGCGCCGAGGTCCGGCGCCAGTCGCAGGCAGCCCTGGTGGCCCTCTTCCAGCTCAACGCGACCCATTTCACCCAGATCCTGCTCAAGCTGCCCAAAGTCTTGCAGGAAAACGCCGCCGGATTCGTCACCCCCCAAACCATGACCGAATCCACGGCCACCTTGACCCCGGACGAAGACCCGATTCCCGACGCTGCGCTTCCTATGAAACCACGACAGTCTCCCAATTCCTTCAGTCAACTGCCTCCCCGGAAATCGCCTTTCAAGTCCAACTTCGACCCCGTCGACGATTCCGAGAACTTGAACCCCGAGGAGGTCCACAAGTCGCTGCGGTCCACGGCCAACGCCATTCAAAACTACACCTTCGATTCCGGCGCCGATTCGGCCATCACCAAAGGCGAGTCGTCGTCGTCGGCGTCTTCCCTGAGCAAAGGTGGTACCGAGGAGTCCTCCGATTTGCCGGAAGGCGTCAAAGAAGCCACGGATTTGTTGGAAAAGCAAATGGCCAGCTTGAACTTGAGCAGCGACGCCGTGCACAAGCAAAACATCGAAAATTTAGCACGAGGTACGTTTTTTTTCCCTCGTCTTTTTTTTTCCGCATTAAACATCTTCAGACCTTCTCAGGCTCGAACAGGTCGCTTCCGCGAAATGTAAGACCGTTTCAAAGACTTCTACGACCAGGCAAGCGTTAGTTTTGCGTAGTGAATTGTCGTTTTTAAAAATTGTGTTTTTGGGACGCGCGGAAGAAACCTTTTTTTCTGCCGAGCGACTTTTAGGGTTTTGATGATAAACTATTTTGTCATCAGGTTTCATTTAGGGTTGGTTTTTTTCAGACGAGAGTCGAATGGCCATTCAAGACATCATCGAGGAGTTGCAAAGCGTTAAGACTCAAAGCCGATCATCGGAGAGGAAAGCATGCATGACCCAATTGATCCGAATGTCCAGAGAAGGCCAAAATACAAGTGTCATTCAAGAAAATTTCAGGTAAAAAACCGAAAAAAAAAAGGTTTAAATAATGCGTTTTACATTTTACGTTCGGTTTGCAGAGCGCTGCTGCGGCTTTTGTTGGAGAACTTGAACGATGAGGTGGGAGCAACGAGACTCGTCTTCGGTGTTTTGACGGAGATGCTCAAACAAGAGCTTCTCATTTCAAGCTTCCAAGGATTCACTGAACTCATCATTCTCAAGGTGTTGGAATCACACAGGGACGCGGAAAAAGACGTAAGGGTTTTTTTTTGTACTCATCTGTCAGCCTCTTTTAATAAAATAACTGATGTTCAATCGGAAACAGGTCGAAAGAGCGGCTGAAGGATGTGCGGCCGCCATGGCTGGTGTGCTGCCCGTCGATCTGGTCGTCAGAGTACTCAACCCCATCATTAAGACGGGCGACTTTCCCGTCAACCAAGCGGCCATCAAAATGCTAACCAAAGTTGCCGAAAAGGAAACTTCGAGGGAGGTCGTTTCTCAACATCTCGAGGAAATTATGCCCGGGCTTTTAAAAGTAAGTCCAAAAAACATACTACGTAATATAAAAAAATTATAAAGCATACTTCCTCGCCGTCAGAAAAAAAATCCGTTCGATTTTGACGACGAATTGAAAATCGGAGACGTCAGATACGATAATATGACTTAAATAACAATTAAAGTACAACTCTTTTGACGTTTACCATATGAAACATAACTATGCTCAAAAACAAACCGTTTCTGAGTTATCGGCGATTCAAAAAGGGTACTTTTTTGAAAAAAGTCCATTTTTTTTAATGCAATTTTTGCACACTTTTTTGCCAAAAACGGACTTTTTGCCACCCGACCACATTTAGTAAATCGCCAATTACTCTAAAACGGTACGTTTTCGAGAGGAGTTTGTTAAATATGATATGCGACCAGATAATTGAAGTTTGATCGTTATTCAGGTTGTACATATGTATCTTAAACCCCCGATTTTTAATTCGTCGGCAAAGTCGAACCGGATAATTTTACTGACGGTGAGGAAGTATTTATTTTCCGACTGAGCTTCCATTTACCGCAGTTTTGCGAAAAAAAATACTCAAAAATTCATTCAATATATATAGGCTTATGACAACGTCGAGTCCAGCGTGCGCAAGGCTTCGGTGTTTTGCATGGTCGCGCTGCATCAGCTGGTGGGGGAGAACTTGCAGCCACACCTCTCGTCGCTCAACGGCAGCAAACTCAAGTTGTTGAACTTGTACATCAAAAGGGCACAGGCTCAATCCACACCAGCAAGTCCTAGACTCACGACACCCCCTTGAGAAGCATCTCTAGTCAGCGTTTGGTTCTTCTGTGATTTTCTTTTTTGAATTTATATTGAAAACAAGCATTTTTGTTGTTGTTGTGTTGCCCTTGGCTAAAAAAAGTAGTATTAACCAGTTTTTTGACCAACTCAAAAAGTGAGGGCAGTGGGCCTCAAATAACGTCATTCTTCCCCCTCCCCTTTTTTAACAAACAACAAAAAACCTGACCAAATGATTAACGAATTCTTCCCCCCCCTTCTCTGGTTAGCAAACCATACAGTTTTTGCTATTCAAAGTAACACTGGTGCCATGTTGAATAATGCCAGCGATGGAAAAGAAAATACAGCTTATTATCTATCATGAAGCAGTTCTTGATTGGTGTCAGTCATGTGGCAACTCCGCAGATAAACATTTCGTGTCAAAAGATAACCAACCAACGGTTTTGTTAGAGGGAAATCCAACTTGAAACGTCAATCGAAGAGCCATTTACTTCTCCCTCGACCTTTGAGTGTTTTAACCATAGGTGTGCAAGCTCTTTGGAGCTAGAGGGGGGTCATAAAATTTTTTGCTAGGGGGGGGTCATAAAAAATCGTCTTAAGGGGGTGCTAAGGGGGGGCCGGGGACACATTTTTTATTGCTGATTTCGGCTTTTTAGGCCTAAAACTGGCGCCGGCGTCAGCCGGCGAAAATTTTTTTTCCAGAAAAATTTTTTCCAGAAAATTTTTTTCCAGAAAATTTTTTTTCTAAAAAAAAAAACGTCGCCAGCTTAAAAAGCTCGAAATCTGGGTAGGGGGGTCAAAAGCCATTTCTGAGGGGGTGGGGGTCATTTTGAATGCTAGGGGGGGTCATAAAAATTTTTTCTAGAGGGGGTAGCACCCCCTTAGCACCCCCCCTTGCTCACCTATGGTTTTAACCATAGGTGAGCAAGTTCTTTGAAGCTAGGGGGGGGTCATAAAATATAAAAAATTTTTTCAGGGTGGGGCTGGTGGGGGGTCAACAAAAAAAATCATTGCTGATTTCGGCCTTTTAGGACAAAAACTGGTGCCGGTGCAAGCCGGCGAAAATTTTTTTTCCAGAATTTTTTTTTCCAGATTTTTTTTTTCTAAAAAAAAAACGTCGCGACGTTAGCCAGTAGTAGACCAGCTTAAAAAGCTCAAAATCTGGGGTAGGGGGTCAAAAGCCATTTCTGAGGGGGTGGGGGTGGTTTTGCATGCTAGGGGGGGGTCATAATTTTTTTTCAGCAGGAGGTAGCCCCCCTCCAGCCCCACCCCTTGCTCACCTATGGTTTTAACCGTTTTACAACTCGTTGACCACTTTTAAAGCAAAACATAATACGCTTATGATGCTTCGTAGACTTTATGACAGGAATGAAGTGCGAAATCCAGCAAGTATAATACATTACAATAATTAGTAATTTTACTTAAGTTACCTGATCTCAAGTTGGATGGCTGCCAAACGTTGCAGCGGCAAATTGATTTCATGACTGGGTAGTTTTACATTTTTATTGCTGTTAAATCAACTTTTTTTTTGTTTCTACTCTAACCGCATTTTTCGATTTTTTTTTGCAAAATTATATGTTTTAGTATTTCCGATCCTTGAAGGAGGTTTTTGGCAGAGATTATTAACTCAGTTGTCAAGACACACCTTACAGAGAAACTCATCGAAGGCGCATTCGGGAGCGCGTGTTTATTATGTGCTGCTACAAAAAGGGTTCCGGTGATTTGTTTCGATCGTATTGCGATCAAAAAGGCATTCGCATTTTGCATTGTATCGAATTACAACCTCGGTGCGACGATGACTTGCGAGAAAATGTGACACGATGAGGAGGAGGGCCCTGATTGTAGTATTACTGATATCTTCCGGCGCCGCTCTCATCGTCCTCGTCGCGTCGATGTTCAACTTTGACAACGACCTAACCACCACCAACTCATTCCCAACTTCCAACGATCTCCTGATTTTCAACAGAGTTCCTAAAACAGGGTCGACAAATTTGGCGTCGCTGATGGTCGAGATCAGTGCTCAGAACGGATTTGTCCACAAGCGATTCGGTAATCCAGATTTAAGACTGATTTCTGTACCAGATCAGGTAAGAATGATTGGTCAATTAGCGAGAGATGATACTATACATCAGCGTAGTTGCAATTGGCCAATGGACCGGAAAATTTCCCTGATTTTTTTTTTCGTTTACTCTGCTGGTTAAATTTTCCATGTCTTTCAAATCAAAGTTTACTTTTCAAATCACCTCAAATTACCGTCATTTGCAACGAATATTTCTTTTGAACTACGATACATACTACATCCTCGTTTGCAAAAAAAAGCCGGTCCACTTTGACGACGAATTAAAAATCGGAGACGTCAGATACGTTAATATGATCAAAATAACAATTAAAGTACAACTCTTTTTACGTTTACCATATGAAACATAATTATGCTCAAAAATGAACCGTTTCTGAGTAATCGGCGATTCAAAAAAGGCACTTTTTGAAAAAATCCGTTTTTTATTTTTTTTTTTATATTAAGCTATTTTTACACACTTTTTTTCAAAATCGGACTTTTTGCTACCCGACCACCTTTTTTTAATCGCCGATAACTCGTAAACGGTTCATTTTTGAGGAAAGTTGCATTTCATATGGTAAACGTCAAAAAAGTTGTACTTTAATTGTTATTTAGGTCAAATGTTTGTATCTGACGTCTCTGACTTTTAATTGGTCGGCAAAGTCAAACCGGCTTTTTTATTGCAAACGAGGAAGTACTTTTTTTGTATACTACTATATCTCAATTTTATGCGAAAATGCTTGCAGCGTCGATTGGTCAATTACCTGGTAAATCTGCCCAGACCATTGTCATATGACAGACACATTTATTTCGTCAATTTCTTGGATTATGTCACAGAACAGCCGACCTGGATCAGGTACTACACTCAATCAAGAATGCTCGAGCATCAAGGTCCAAATCTACTTGTCTTTGCAGTCTCGTCCGCGATCCGGTGTCCAAGTTCGTGTCAAGATACCATTACAGCCGTCAAATCGGGCTGTACGACAAATTCAAACGGCTGCGGTCTCATCGTATTGGAAACCTTACCAAACGAGAATGGATGAATAAGAAAATAGATGATTGCATCTTAGATGAGGATGACACTGAATGCAATCACAAGGACGGATCACTACAAGATCTGACGATCGTATGACATGAAAGGTTGTTTTATTTTGATCTTACAGCTCGCCTTTTCTATGCAGCCTTACTTTTGCGGTCAAACGGAAGATTGCAAAGTCATGGGAAGCAGGAGAGCTCTTCGAAAAGCGATAGCCAACGTCGACAAGTGGTACAGTGTTGTTGGAATACTCGAAGACATGCCGTCAACCTTAACAGTGATGGAAAACAGGCTGCCACTGTTTTTCCGCGGCCTCTCATTACAAACGAAAGAAACAGTAAGGCATAGTACAATCAACTTTGCACGTTTTTTCTACGTAGTAACAGATGTCTTACGTCTACTATGTTTTCAGAGCCCCATCGAAATCGAAGTCTGCCCTATCCTAAACCCGGTTCAAAGGCCAAAGAGCATTTAATGCAAAAGCTTCATTTAGAATATGAGTTATATGAATATCTTAGGCAACGTTTAATGCAGCAAACTTCGGAAATAAAATGAATGAAAGAAATTAATCGTTGTTTTATTCTTGTTTAGGAACGTTTATAGAGATTTAAACTTGAGTTGGGTCGACTGCATTATCCAATTCCTCAAAAACGTCAGCACCCATTAATTGTTTCTCTATCAGGTCACGATCGATGACCCGACAAAGAGTTAGGCACTTTTGCAAGTTGATCACCAACTCGTCCGTCAACACTGTCCCAATATTCAACCTCACGCTTGTAATAAATTGATCAGCCCAAAGCCTGACTGTCAGGAGATTTCCAGGTTCTACGAGAAGAGCCATCATGTACAACTTGCGCTTATACGAGTACTTGATCAAATAAGTTCCATCGTCGCCGTTCCATCCGAGGTTTATTGGTAACAATTCACTTGGGATGCTGTGAACGTAGTGCACGTCACCAACGCAAAGAAAAGAGTGACGCAAAAGCCTCCAATGAACCAAGATCAGAATGATGTCGCTTTTGGTCTTGATGTCTTCAGACTGAGCCTTCAAGCATAGTTCCAGGCCAAATTCTCTTGGCGCAGCCATGATTTGTTTAAACTTATTCAAAAGTATACATTAATTAAGTAAGTGCTGCAATTTCCCGAAAAGAAGATATTTCAGAAATATGCAAAACTATTTTCAGTTTTCCAATATTTTTCGAATTGGAACGGCAATTCATTTGTGCATGGTAGTTTTTGCATGAATGGAATTCAAGAAATGCCACTTCAAAGTTGCATTCAAAATTGGCAAACTTTTCTACACTATTCATGGAAAGTTTTCTTTTTCAATTGGGCAATTGAAAATCATGAAATTAGTGCTCTTTTGTGAAGTTCTCAAGGAAATACATATTGAAGGCATTTACGTTTACATAATGGATTTAGTACTTTATACCATAGTAGCAGCAACTGTAGTAATGTGTGAAGTTGTGTACTACTGTCGAACGAAGCAGATGTCGCTCGAGTAACTTTTTTCCAACAGAAACTCATGCATCCACCTACGCCTTCTCCCTGACCACCACTACCACTCGCCTTCATGCTCTCGCGTTACGCAGAACAGACAATGGGTAGTACCAGTTTCAAAAAGGGACACCTGTTTCGATGATGTTGTAAAAAGATGAGAAATTTACTCGTGGCTCTTTTGATTGGAGCCTTCCAAAAGTGCCTGGCGGACGTTGGACCCATCAGTGGATATCCTCAAGTCGATGTCGAGGAGCTGAACCCTCTTACGTTGTCATGGAATCAAGTAAGCCTGCGAGCTACGTACATGAAACAAGATGAAGAGTAGTTGACAAATAACTTTTCAGGTACATTATCTGGTCCGGGAAAACTTGTTGGAAATCGACGAGCTACGGACGTTGCAAGACGAGTTCTACGATGAGCTTTACGAGTGTTTTGGGCTGGAGAGTTGCCTCAAACAAGGCAACGTCATGGATGGGCCCCCTCAGAGTAAGTGAATGGTCATTTTCAATGGTTAAGTACATCTCTAATCCCCATCTCTAAATCTAAGCGCGTGTGCAGTTGAGATTTTCTGTATACGCTTGGCGGTTTTATCGGTAACATGTATTGCTTTGCCAATTGCAGTTGGAGGCCAACTGGGAGCAGGTGCCTTGTTGGCGACCTTGCGTAAAGAACGACAAAGCTTGAAAAGTCGTCACTCACAATTGGAGTCCAGCATCAATGAGATCCGATCAAGGACTGGCAGCCCTCCTCGATCGTCAGGTGGAATTCAAACAGCGTCATCGTCATTCCGAGCCAGCAGGACTCGAGGTGGAGTTGGAGAAACGACCGGATCAGGCTCTTACTCATCATCTCGCAGCTACTCATACTCCAGTAGTAGTTCTTCCAACAGTCGGTCCAGTTCTTACGTAGGTTTTGCACCAGTTCCGCCCAAAAGTTGCATCGTTTTATTCTTTGCTCGGTAGAAATTGGTATCAAAAAATTAACCCAAACTAATTGCAGGATTACCACTACGACGGAGAAGATTCAGGTGACGTAGGACCGCTTCCAAACCGTGGATAAATAACCAGTATGATTCCGCTTGGTGTGTTTCAAAACTAATCGTCAAATTAGTATATTTTTTCAGTAGAGAATAAACCATTCTTCATTTTATCTTTGTTTTCATCAAGCCCATCACCGCTCTAAAGAGAGGTTTCATGTGATGTGCTGTCATGTTATATCAATGAAAAAGGTTCATTTCAACCTCGATGATTATTAACAAGCTGCCTCTTGACATAATCCGCCATCTTCTCGTTTATGCCCAACTTTTGCCATTCTGCTTCGAAAGCTGAAGTCTTGCCATATCCACCAATGTAGCCATTGAGTCTCGCTGCTACGTGGGACCGGATCAATTCGTCGCCAGGATTGACGTCTAATGCCGTCAATAGCCATGGGTGTTGTTGCAATAAGTATTTTTGATGGTAACTGCGAATAGAAAGCATAAATAGCAGTACTGGTATGATTTTTGTCTGCTTTTTTGAAATTTTATTTGAAGAAAAAAAATTGCGGGAAATTGTAGCACCACCATAGTTGAAGAACCCACTTACGCTTTTTTGATTAAATTTATTTGAAGAAAAAATTGCGGGAAATGGTAGCAAAACCATAGTTAAAAACGCTACTTACTCCTCTGCTTCGAAAAACCTTTCGAAAGGTAGTATTTTTGGTGGTGATTTTTCCACCAGTTTGCTTTTGAGCTTGCTCAAACGTGGATTCTGCCAGAGACTGCTGTTCTTGATCGTGGTAAAATATGACAGACATGTACTGCCTGGAGCATTTGACGGTTGGGTTGTGGTTTTTCCAAAATATGGTCAGTAATTGCTCATAGGACGTCACATCTGGATCGTAATCGATGTCAACGGTTTCAGTATGGTCTCCAAGGCTATAATACGAGGGATTGTCCTTGGAGCCTCCCGAATAACCGACCCTTGTTCGGATGATGCCTTTGCTACTTCCGAACTGGGCCTCGGGAAACCAAAATCAGGACATTCCAAAAGTAGCCTTCTTCGTTTTGACGTTTGGCTCGAATAAAGCCATGGCTGGAGTTCCCAAATCACGGACCTGTGCAAAAAAAAGACGGTGTCAGTAATCAATGTCATTGAAACGGTTGGGCAAAGACCTTCAACTTGTAGGTGCAAGACTTTGGATCGTTCAATGGATCCAACGAGATGTACATCTCATTTTCTTCCATTTCAAGTGATGACTTAATGGACAGTGATTAGCTACCTGTTGGGAATTTAAAGCGTTTCCGAGACGACGAAGAATATTCATTTAACTTGTCTTGTTAAGTAATGAGGCCACATTTACAACAAGTCTTTGCTTATGAAACTTCCTTGCGTCAGTACGTAGCGTTGACGCAGAAAAATACACTACAAAAAAACTTTTATTTTTCTGTTGCCACAGTCCAAACGCCCTACAGAATTTCTGGCTATTTACGCAAATCAAGTGTGACAACATACTAATGCTTAAAGAAACATTCCTACGTTTTGTTTTTTCTATTCGTCAGAGGGCTTATTTTATTTTGTCCTTGCTTCATCGCCGTTCGTCGGCGATAAGTTGTTTTCGTTCGCTTTCGTTTGGAAGATTTTGAGGAACAATTTCTGAAACTTTTGAAACTATCTGATTTAAGGTCGTTTGACCTTTATAACTTAAGACAAAATGGCGTTTTATCAATGGAGGAGATTCAATTTTTTCGATATCGCCAAAGATGTGGACGGAGGAGGATTAAAAGAGGCCTTGAACGTAAGAAAGCTCAAATGCAACGCCCACCTCATTACCCTTAGTTATTCTCACCGTAGGATTCCTCGGCTCAAATGAGCTGCTGTTGTTCCGGGAGAGGTTACATCTTTGTAGGCGACGACGTTGGCCGGATTCACTGCCTTAACAGGCGCCTGAAAGTCAGTCATTTCAAGGCCTTCGAGTCTTGGGTCCACTGCGTCGTTCAAATTCGCCAAACGTCCCTTTTGGTGGCCGTTGGCAAAGATTCCACGGACAGTTCTGGGTCCGGACAAAGCATACTTAAGGTGAGTCACATTGTAAGCATGCTTGTTTTCCACTATCGCTCTCTCGACGACAGGTGTTCGACCTGGACAAAGTCAACTCGGCGGGCGATGGCTTGGACCCCGTGCTGTTGCGAACGACAAAGATCGTGTCCAAGGCGTCAGCCACGTGCTTGGCGGTGGACGACCATCAAACCATGATCGCCGTGGGCTTCGACGACGGTTCCGTGACGCTTTTGCGCGGCGATGTGACCCGCGACAGAGGCACCAAACGCAAAGCTCTTTTGACCGGCAACGACGGGTCCAAGTGCTCCGGAATGTCGTTCAAGACGGCCGGAAAGACCGTCTGGCTGTACGTGGCCACCACCACCCAAGTCATGACGTTTGACGTCAGTGTGAGGGACAAGGAACGCTGCACGACCTTGGACTCGGTCGGTTGCCAACCCGGCATGGTCATTCAAGTCGAGGGCCTTCCGGACGTCCACTTCATCACCGGCAGCCGAGACCTGGTCTATTTCTACACTCAGGACGGCCGCGGACAGTGTTATCCCATCGAAGGCGACAAAACCGGCTTGCATTGGTTCCGAAATTATCTGGTCGTCGCTTCTGAATCCGGCGACAAGAACACGCTGACGGTGTTTGACGTTTCCAACAAATTTATCGCTTACACAGCCCCCATCGCTCCGATCAAGGCCATCACGTCGGAATGGGGCACCCTGTTTGCCATCTCCGCCGAAGACAACCGCCTCTACCAATTGACGGAGAAAGATATTCAATCCAAACTCGACGTATTGTTCAAGAAAAATTTTTACGATTTGGCGATCAAAATCGCCCGCTCGAACCAATACGACACGTTCGGCTTGAAGGACATTTACCGCCAATACGGCGACCACTTGTACGCCAAGAAAGACTACACGGGAGCCATCGACAACTACGTCAAGACGACGGGACATCTGGAACCGTCGTACGTCATTCGCAAGTTTT